>AWOL01S0001326.1:0-63120 GCA_000715115.1 Nicotiana otophora
TATCAGCAAAGGGGGCAAAAAGAAGAAACAAACAAGTGGGTCTATCCAAGAATTTGAATGTGAAGGAACAGAGAGGCCTAACAGCTGGGAACAGACTTGCGTCTATCAGCAGACTTATGAAATTTATTCTTCCAAATCAACTCTGAATAACCTGAAAAGCAAAACCGATGATTCACACAAGTCATAATATATCATACGATGCTGCTCAAGACTTCAAATAGCTGAACAGAATACAAATGCCCAAAATAACCGGTCGGATCGTTACATTCTCCCCCACTTAAACATAGGTTCGTCCTCGAACGTGCCAAGAGTCGTTCCAAAGCCATCAAACTGCTGTGTGACCTTACCGTGCACATATCCCAAGGCACCCTATTCCATATAGGCCCGACAACACAACATAACTGAAGATCATTACTTTAACCTTAGTCCGTAAGCCTTAGAACCCAATTTCTGACATCCACAATCCTTTACAAGACCCGAATCTCATATTTACACATTGTACAAGTCTGAACAAGTAGTATCAAGCCATAACCAAAGCCCAAGATGTAATTACACACTATATCACATAACTCAGATGCTCACAACAATGACTTCTAACATCAATAACAGCTAAATACAAACCCAATACCAGTAGTAAACCTCATATCAAACAACAACCTAGTTTTAAAACCTTCGTACACTTCAGATGATGAAAGCAACACGCAGAAACCCGTAATCACTTATCAAATCAACAAGTCATGGATCTTGCTCTCCTAACCAGAACCATAGCCCAAATTCTAAGCCGACTTTCGATATTACTCTTACAAACACACCGTAATCAAATTCGATAACAATCACCTCGGGAACAAAGACTTTATCTCCTCAAATATAAGCTACTCTACTGACACGCCACACCAATACTACCTAGAATCATTAATTGTATAGCCCGTGCACCAATAAGCAAAAACGCAAATGCATTCAAAAATGAAAAATAAGTCAAATGAGAGAACCGTTCCGCAAGCTCAACAAGTACCACCACAAGGCAATGATAAGAACCTATCATACACAGTAGAACCAAAATATACAAATCTATCACAAAGGATCATATCTCATCATAACTCAGATGCAATACGTGACCCATCTTAACACTGATCGATATGAAATACCTCGAGCCCCAATGTTCAAAATCAACAACCATAAGCAATTCGACACCAAGTACACAAGTGCATGACCATAACCATGGATAAGAAAATAACACCATATACCACAGCCCGAAAAGACCATAACCAAGGCGCAATCAACCATTCAACACCCCAATAACTATTTCGCCCAAATTTGGCTACCGCGCACAAACAAAACCGCACCATTTGTGCATATAACCAACAAATCACAACCCCTCATAGCATAGAAGAGTAACACATTGCACATATCATAACATGAACAAGCTTAAGTCTAACCTAATGACACACCTTTCAGCAATAACAGTGCTGAGTCAACAAATCCAACCCGGTGTAGAATACACATCCTCATTGGGCCTACCATGGGCCCCAAATCAACAATCCTCCAAAAGTCCACAATGACCAAACCATAACACATACTACCATCTGGCTAGCTTTGGCCACATCTTCACGGTCCACAACCACAAAACAATCTGCTTCTGAGAACTCCCAGTCTCCAAATTCATACAACACATGAATCACCATAGCTGATCTCAATCCCAACACTAGAATGACTAACACATCCATCATACATAATCATCCTCATGAGAAATACTTCTATAATACTTCCACACAGCATAGAAAAGTCTGAATATCAGCAATCGATCAACCAGGCGAGTACCGCAATGCCCATGAAGCATCTGTAAGGCAGAACACAGTGAGCCTTCTGAAATGCGCACCCTTCTCAGGCAATACCAAGTACTAATAACATTCATCTAGTCATATGAAACAGTCCATGTTGTCTAAGAACCGTGACCTTTCCTTCAAAACTGAACTGTGACCTTGCACATGCAAATCTTAATCCCACACAACACGCTGCATCTATCATGTCATCATATAAAAAGCACGAGAATCTCATAATCAACTCTGAGTCACCAGCAGAATACATACCCGATCAGTCAAAAACCTTCCATTTGTTCCCATCCAATAGAAAATCATAATACGCAACATGCTCTTCATGCCGGTAGGAAATATCCATCTCAAACCGTGATAAAAATCATCAAGAACTCTTCGAAAATTGTTTTCTTGACATAACCAAGCCATCATAAATGAATATATCTAACTCAACCAAGCCATGCAGGTTGCCAAACCCAAGATTCTTGCCACAAAATACCTGTAGAGACTCACCACATCATAAGTACCCAAAGAACCGATCATATCCATTACCGTGGTGATCCAACCTACTATCAAGTTGTCCTATTTCTCCGAGTTCCTTCCCTATTACCCTCAAGTTGACACTTCTCCTTTCCAAAATACCATGATCCTTAACCAAAACTCACACCACGAGATCCTAGCATAAAACCACACCGCCCTAAGGCCCATAATCCGTTGAATTCCCTCTTAAAATCTCCAAAGAACCACAACTGAGACACCCACTCTGAAGTGACCTTATGTGAATCTAAAGCCATTTCCTTCACCCTCCCGATACTAAAATATAGAAGCCATAGTTATACAGAAACACTGCGAGTCCCGACACCATCTGATGCAAATCCCATATCTTAGCCATATACAAAATCCGAAATATTCTCAATTGCCACATGTAAATCCTAAATCCATTAGAACCTTCTCGTGAGTCCTCCTCTCTGCTCAAATCATAATTGCACCGCCCAAACGAGCCGAACGACCTGTGCCCCATTAGCACGACAACACCCATATAAGTAATCCACACCTCTAAGCAACCTAGTGAATTCTAATCTATGTACACTATATCTTTCACGAATAACAACTCAATCATTCCCTGATTCCCATATACCTATAAAGTGTAATATATCATGCATCCAAATATTTCCTTGCTTAAGTCATCCTCAAAACCAGCTTCTACAAGTTATAACCGATCCACAAGTATGCCTTAGACCGAAATCAATACAACACGTAACCATGCAATCAAATTGTCGATACCAGACTCCCCCACTTGGCTCAAAGCCATGAAATAAAACATCTGATAACTTACAATAACCATACACCATTACTACCATAATACCGCAATGAGATTCATCTAAATCCTTCTTAAGATCGTGTAACACAAACCATCTAATATCTCAAATCATATGCAAATCTTGCATTCATCCTCGTGACAGTCAGGTAAATTTCTTAATCAATCCAAACTCAAATCGCAATACCTATACCCACTGGTAGAAAAGGAAGCCTCCACACAACATCATAAGGATCACACATTCGTAGATTACCTCGCAGGTTATAACCCA
Source organism: Nicotiana otophora (assembly GCA_000715115.1). Taxonomy (NCBI): domain Eukaryota; kingdom Viridiplantae; phylum Streptophyta; class Magnoliopsida; order Solanales; family Solanaceae; genus Nicotiana; species Nicotiana otophora. The sequence continues at coordinate 3,401 of AWOL01S0001326.1, forward strand.
CCTACTTAGCCTCAACCTGACATCCCTCTATACCCTTTCACAGCCACAACTACTAGGTAATTACTTAATCTGGCCGAGGCGGAACTCAGCAACAAGACATGAAAATCTATTTCGTTCCACAATTAAACAACATGAAAAATCTTTCAACAATCTCATAACTCGAGACTATACGTCACATCAAAACAGAAATCAAGCACCCAATAGTCCTTTTCACATCTCAAGAAAACTCTTCTCGTCACATTCAAACCACCTGAACACATTTCGCCATCAAATCATACTTATCATATAGCCATCCAACCACTCATAGGGACACTACCTGATATATAAGTCTAAAAGCACATGCTCACACAACTGCAATCCCCGTGCTCAAGCTACAGTCAAAACCCGGCCTCAAGTCTTCTAGACTGGCCCATCAACAGCACACAAAATCACATCTTGCACCTCATCCATGGAATCATAAGCCGTCGATGTACAACTGATACTGATCGCTCACATGCACATTCGAGTGCGTGGAAGGAATTCAAAGAGTTACGATTCAAGCTGAATCAATGTCGCATGATAAAGAAAGAAAGATGGGAAGTTTATCCTAAATTCCCTGAGCCTCTTGAAGATAGGTATGGACGTCATCATACCAATCCGCAAGACTCTACTAGACACTTGCTCATGACTCGTAGAACCTATGAACCTAGAGCTCTGATACCAACTTGTCACTACCCAAAATCTAACTAGTCATGATGGCACCTAACCCAACCTGCTAGGTAAGCCGATTAACAACTAAATCAATTGCAATGAAATTTGATGAGGCAATAATGATGAAATAATTGAGCTTTTGTACAAAATCCCAAGGACTGGCAGTACAAGTCATGAGCTTCTAAGAGTTAGAATTTACAAAGATGGTATGAAATAAAGTACATCGTATGTTTTAAATATACATGAACAAATTAAAATTTTAAAGATACCAAGACCAAGAGGCAGCTATAACCGGAATGCAGGTACATCTTCAAATCTAGATCCCACTGTACACAACAACATCAGCATCCAACATCTGCATGCAAGGTGCAGAAGTATAATATGAGTACAACCTACCCCATGTACTCAATAAGTAACAAACCTAATCTTAGGTTGAAAGTAGTGACAAGTTGGAACAAAGGCCGGAGTCCAACACCAATAGCCAACAACAATTCATAACAACATAATAAAAGTGACAAAAGAAGTAACTCAAAGATATAATGTTCAGCTCGTTCACAGTTTCAGAAAATAGGCATGTTTTTAAAGTATATAAGTGAAAACCCAAATCTTTTACCGAAATAACCACAATATGAGTAAGTTTGTAAAACTATGTTTTTTTCCCAAATATTTCAACAATTAAATGTTTCAATTTCAAATGGCATGAGGAAACTACATCTTTATGCCTATATGTGTGAAGTCATGAACGACGCAATACTGTACAACATGGGAAAAATGCATCTTAATGCCTGTATGTCAAGTGTGCATGTCGAATGCAATGTGAATCAGTGACAAAACCATATGCATACTCTCAGAGTACTCAATCTCATTGTCTCACACTTTCCACTCATCACGCTCAATCACTCAACACTGAACAGGACAGATCTAGTCCTCAACACTCTCAGTCACTTATCACTGTACAGGGCAGATCCAGCCCAAATGAATCTATAGCAACTGCGCTCACTGTGGGTGTGTAGATTCTGGAGAAGCTGATACAACCCAAGCGCTCTAATAAACCAATCATGGCATGAATCAACAAAGCATGCTGTGCGATATAGCTCGATACCATCATGAATAAATAATACAGGGTAGATCCAGCCCAAGAATAATAAATCTTGGTATGGTGTACGCCCAAACGCCCGTCACCTAGCATGTGCGTCACCTCAACACCAAACACATATCATGTATATTCAGGGGTTCATAACCTCAACACCAAGTTTAGAAGTGGTACTTACCTCGAACAATCAAAATATAATACCGAGCAAGCTAAGCGATATGATAAGTAGGGATTTTGACTACTTATTAGCGCCTTTTAGCTTTTGTTTTAGTACAAAAGCGTTTAATTATGTTCCCAAAAACTGATAAAATGTGCTAAATTGCAGGAATATTGGAAGATGGACTCCCGAGATGAAATCCAACTCAAAGTAGTAATCTAAACTCAAGGCCATAAAAGACACAGAAGCTTAGAAGTGTGGACCGCAGAATATCATCTGCGGCCGCAGATGATAAAGAAAAGGGCATCAGATCTTTGTGCAAAGTGCGGTCCGCACACGAATTGTGCGGCCGCAGAAAATGGCTAGGAACAATAGTTCAGAGAATGTGCATTCCAAGTCTCCCAGAAGTGCGGTCCGCATAGGAATTGTGCGGCCGTAGAAGAAGTGCTACGCAGCTGCAGATGTAATTATGCGGACCGCAGAAGAGCAAGATGCTGCTGCAGATGTAATTATGCGAACAACAGAAGAGCAAGATGCGACCGCAGTCACAATTCTGCAGACCGCAGAAAGAAGGCCTCGCGGCCGCAAATCAAAATTATGCGGCAGCAGACCTCCAGTTCCTACAAGTTGAAGAAATCTTCGGACTGCAATGGTATTGTGCGGCTGTAGAATCTTCCGAAGGGATGTTTTTTCCAAAATTTCCAGGCTTCTATAAATAGACGAGTTTCAAAATTTAAGGTCAACTTTTGACATCAGCAGCTACACTAGTCGTTTCTCTTTACTTCTTTTAGTAGTTTTTCATATTTTGTGCTATTTGCAATATGAGTTTAATTATCATTTCTTTTTCTTTTCTTTAATTTCCAGCATGAGTATCTAGATTTTCACTAGGGTTGTGACCCAACCCTAGTGTGTAAACCTTATGGGTGTTTAATTTAATGCTTGTTTATTGTTGGGTGTTTATTATTTAGCCTTGTCCATGCTTTAAATTTTGGAATTAAAGGTTGCAAACATTAGTTCATGCCTATTTGACTTGGTCTCTACTTGAGAAAGAGAGACTTAGTCTAGAAAAACTTGGCTAACAAGAAATTGGTTTAATCGAGAGATTGATAATCCGAATTAAAGGGTTCAACCTAGAGATAGTAAAAATCCAACTTGAGCTTTTATCAACCGTTTTGTGCGATACTCATTTGGACTTGAGAAAGCCAAATTGGGCAAAATTACTCTTTGACCGAGAGGTATTGAGTGGGTAGTTGAGTGTTGATAGCTATAATCCCGATCAATAAGACAAGCATTAAGGTTTATATCTCATTAGGCAAACACCTAGGCGATGGTCATAGCCCTAGACTTTTTACAAAACTTGAAAAACAACAAAAATAATTTCTTAGTTTTATTTCTTAACTTGCACTCTTAGTTTTAAATTAGACTTAAAAACAACTCAAATTTGTGGTAGTGTAAATTGAGATAGTCAAATTCACATACTACAATATATACTCCTAACTCCCATATATAGCTCCCTGTGGAAATCGACCCTGACTCTTGTTGGGTACTAACATTGCATTCGACCGTTTCATAACCTTGAATTGAGGTGTGAAATTGGACGAGATCATGATACTCCAAAAATGTCATCCCATGTGTACCGACCTCCGAACGGCTCGGAACTAGCCAAAAGCAACTCAAATATATCAAATAATACCTAAGGAAATAATTCCAAATGATAAAGGTCGAATCTTTAATCAAAAGCCCAAAGTCAACCACAAAGTCTAACTCTGTCCCGCACCTCGAAACCTGACAAGACTCACAACATTTGACAACCCATTCAATTACGAGTCCAACCATACAAGTTTCACTCAAATTCGACTCTGAATCGATGTTCAAAACTCAAATATTAACTCTCCCATAATTTCACTTTTGAATTCATCCACCAAATGCCAAAAACAAGAATAGATTAATGAAATGTAATCAAAACTGAGTTAAGAATTCTTACCACAATTCGTGTGGTGAAATGCCTCTCCAAAATCTCCCAAATACCGAGCTCCAAGTCTCAAAATATAGTTCTGCCCAGTCTTGATCGCATATGCGATCATATCATCGCATCTGCGACCCTCGCTTATGTGGTACAAATTTTGCTTTTGCGAAGAATCTCTTAACCATGAGCCATCGCTTCTGTGATCTATTTCCCACTTCTGCAGTTGCGTTTCTACGCATATCGAACTATATCTGCAGTCGCGCAGTCGCGTAGATGCGCCCATGCACCCGCACCTGCGACCTTTACGCCCAACTACCCTTTTTTGCTTTTGTGAAGAAAACCCCGCATCTGCGAAATCACTTCTGTGACCAATATTCAGCAGATGCGGCTATACCAGAACCAGCAGCCTCAGCAACTTGCAACATGCGACAAACTAATCTGAACCTCGTCCGAAAGTCATCCGAGCCCGTCTAGACCCCGTCGAAATTGTCACGACCCAAACAAACCCCTGTAGTGATGGCGCCTATCGTGGAACTGGGCAAGCCGACGCATTACCAAAACAAACCAATATTTTCATTTCAAAGATAATTTCAATGGCATTCAACATAAAAACCTTAGTAAATAAGTTCAAATCAAAATAAAAGTGCGGAAAGAAAAGCCCCACATCGTGGTGTCACTAGTCATGAGCATCTACTACAATATGTATAACAATATCGAGGCTAACTCAGCCTAGAAAATAGCAAAATACAACTAGATGACGATAAGAGGGAGAAGAGCAGGGGTTGCGATCGCCAAACAGCTACCTTGCTATCTCCAAGAAAATCTGCAACCAGAACAATCAATAACCGCTACCGTGTCCAGCTACACCTGAATCTGCACACAAGGTGCAGGGAGTAACGTGAGTACGCCAACTCAGTAAGTAACAACAATAAATAAAGACTGAGTAGTAGTGAAGAGCAATAAAGCATATAACATTCATATCGGGAAATCTCAATAAAATACCACATGTTTTTTAAAAATCAGGATTTGAATCAAAACATCTCGTTTAACCCAGTTCCAGTAAAAATCATTTAAAGATATTTTTCAACAGTTTTTCAAACAGAGGAAAAATACAAAAGTGAGCAAAATGATGAAATCATAAACAGCCCCTCGGGCAAACCTCACAGTCACTCGTGCCACTCGGGCATACCTCAAAATCACTCTTGCCACTCGGGCATACCTCACAATCACTCATGCTTCCCAGTCACTCAGCACTCGGCACTCGCACTCAGTAGGTACCTGTGCTCACTGGGGGTGTGTACAGACTCCGGAGGGGCTCCTTCAGCTCAAGCACTATAATCTGTACGGACAACTCACATGCTGAACGGATAACTCACGTGCTATAATAATAAAGTATACTGCAGGCGGGCAGCCCCTATCCACACTCATCCTCACAAATCAAGCCCTCGGCCTCACTTAGTCATAAACCTCTCAAGCCACTCGGTCATTTCAGTAAAACAGGTCATTCAGCCCAAAACATTTATATGCATCAAAATAGAGTCATAAAACTGAGTCATGCGGTAAACAAGTATAAACATGACTGAGTATAAATTTTCAGTCGAAAACAATGAGAGGATAGTAAGAAAAAGCCCCTAAGGGTCCAAATAGCACTGGCGCAAGGCCCAAACATGGCATTCAGCCCAATTTATAGAAACTCTTTCTAAAACATATAAGTATCATATAGTTTCAGCAAAGTATGCAACTTTATAGTTGCTACGGGACGGACCAAGTCACAATCCCCAACAGTGCACGCCCACACGCCCGTCACCTAGCATGTGTGTCACTAAAAATAATAGAATAATACAAAATCAGGGGTTTCGTACCCTCAGGACTAGATTTACAATTATTACTTACCTCAAACCGGTCAAATCTTTACCCCGCAGTTCTCTTGCTTCTGGACTCGGCCTCCAAATGCTCCAAATCTATTTACAATCAGTACAATACCATTAATATACGCTAATACAATGAATTCCACAAGAAAAGCTACAAAATTAGACCAAAACCCAAAATTGGCTCAAACCCGGCCCCCGGGCCCATGTTTCGAAATCCGAAAAAATTCACAAAACTAGAAATCTCATTCACTCAAAAAACTAACCATACCAAATTCATCAAAATCCGACATAGTTTGGTCCTTCAAATCTTTAAATTACTCTCCAAATATTCCAAGTCCTAACCCCTTGTTTTCACTAATTACAATGATTAAACAATGGAGAATCACCATATATTCAAGTATTAGGGCTCAAGTAACTTACCTCAATGAAACCCCCTTGATTCTCTCTTCAAATCTCTCCCAAAAGCTCCAAAGCCGAATAGAAATGGTGAAGAATGCACCAAAATTCGCGAAGTGTAGAATATGTACCCTCTGCCCAGGCTTCTCGCACCTGCGGCCATTTCTCGCACCCACGCGACCGCACCTGCGGTCCAAGGAGCAGCACCTGCGCAACTCACTTACGCGCCTAGACTTCGCATCTGCGGCAAACTCGTCGCGCCTGCGAAGGCGCACCTGCGTGTTTCCTCCGCTTCTGTGAAGCCTGGCCAGCATTTCCCTTTTCCGCATCTGCGCCTCAGGTTTCGCACCTGCGGGCTCGCAGATGCGACCTCCAACTCGCACCTGCGCATCTTTCCTAGCCCAGCGTCGCCCGCACCTACGCACTCCCCACGCGCACCCACGGCCTCGCACCAACGACTCTTCCTTCTGCAGCTGCGGAAATAGCACAAGCAGGAGCTCCAGCTGCAAATTCCAACTTCGACAAATCCTTTAACCACCCGGGACCACCCTGAGGCCCTCGGGACCTCAACCAAAAACACCAACAAGTCATATATTAACATACCAACTTAGTGAACCTTCGAATCACTCAAAACAACATCAAATCATTAAATTACCCTCGGATTCAAGCCTAAGAACTTCTAAATTTCCAAATTCGGCAACCGATGCCGAAACCAACCAAACCACATCTGAATGACCTCAAACTTTGCACACACATCCCAAATGACACTACAAATCGACTCCAACTTCCGGAATTCCATTCTGACCCCGATATCAAATTTTCCACTGCCGACCAAAATTGCCAAATTTCCAATTTCGCCAATTCAAGCCTTATTCTACCACGGACCTCCAAATCACATTACGGACGCATTCCTAAGTAAAAAATAACCCAACAGAGCTAATGGAACCATCAGAATCCAAATCCGAGATCGTTTACACATATGTCAATTTCCGATTGACTTTTTCCAACTTAAGTTTCTACTTAAGAGACTAAGTGTCTCAATTCACTCTGAAACCACTCCGGTCCTGAACCAACTAACCTGATATAACATAATATAGCTGAATAACACAAAAACAAGTAGAAATGGGGAAAACGGGGCTATAACTCTCGAAACGACCGGCCGGGGCGTTACATAAATATACCAACAAGTCCCATAACATAACACGGACCTACTCGAGGACTCAAATCATGCATAACAACATCGAACCGATGAATCGCATCTCAAATCGAACTTAATGAACTTTTAAACTTTCAACTTCCAAAACTCGCGCTGAAACATATCAAATCCACCCGAAATAAGCTTAGATTTTGCACACACGAATGACATAATGAAGCTATTCAAATTCCTGGAACCACAATCCAAACCCGATATCATCAAAGTTAACTTCCAGTCTGAAATTCTCACGATGTAGACTATTATCAAATTCTCTGGTCCCTAATTTATGTTTGGTTTATCTTGTTTACTAGCCCATACCAATCTCTATTACTTCAGAGGGTCTAACATAGACTTCTATTAATCACGTTGGACTCACCAACTCATTTTTTGAAATGAGGATATGACATTATGCCTTATACTCTTTTATAGTCTCAAGGCATGTCTCCTCCTGTCTTTTCCTACACTTGACTATAGACTTAGTCATCCTTAATATTGTGATTTACCGTTATCACCCATTTATCACATCTTACTCTTAATGCTTCATTTACTCTTTTCTTATTCTCCTGCTAATGTGTCTATCTATTAACTTATTCTGAAAACATCAACAAATCATTCTTTCTCTTTTAGCTCCTCTTGCTCTATCTCACTGGCTCTTCGGGTTGCCTATTATTCTCTCGTTACTAGGGACTGGAGTCATACTAAGATAAATATTTATCCCTTCTAGAATTCCAGTTCCTATCTTCTGAATTTTCAGGACATTCTAGTATTCATATCTGCATGTACTATTCTAGAGTGCACCACCTGGGTGTCTCACAAGGAGAACTATTATAACATTTGCAATATCCTTCGGAAATGTAACCTAATGCTAACAAACCATCCACCATTTTGGGTTACTCTAACCCTAATTGGATCTTGATATACCATTCTTCTCTTAAACTATATACGTAAGCTCTCATAGGGCTTAACTAAGATGGATGTGAGCAATTGTACATACCTCTATTACTGTCGAAAGTAACTTAGAATTGTTGGTATTTTTAGTTGAGGTCCCGAGGGCTTCGGGGTGATTCCGGGTGGTTAACGGATCTGTGAACTTTCCAAACTCTCAGATTTCCAACTTTTGCTAATTAGCACCGAAACATTTTTCCAAATGCAAATCCGGGCATATGCCCCAGTCCAAAATCACCATCCGAACCTAACGGAACCATCAAAACTCTAATCGGAGGTCAAATACTAAAAAGTCAAACTTGGTCAACTCTTATAACTTTGAAGCTTCAATCATGAAATTCATTCTTTCAAATTAATTTCGAATAACCTGAAAACCAAGACAACGATTTACATAAGTCATAATACATCATACGATGCTTCTCAAGACTTCAAATAGCTAAACGAAATACAAATGCTCAAACGACAGGTTGGGTCATTACATAGATGTATCAATGTATATTACTCATACCGATATGCAGGCCATGATGCTTATGTTAGTTATGAAATAGACAAGCTTACTAAGCTTATACCTCTGTACCTATCGATCAGTGATTTTTACAGAGATAAGCAAGGCATACATTGGTCCCGGGAACCAACATACAATGATCGGGCACAAACTGATGTTTTTGATGGTGTGTTTGTTTCAAATGTGCCTCAACAAAGATCTAAGAGCATGTATGCATTCAATACTTTTTTTATTCTTGTATCATTTTAAACATATATATATATATATATATATATATATATATATATATATATATATGTATTGTATTTAACTGTTGTCATTCTACGTTTTTTTAGGGATTGTGGGTTGTATATCGCAGCATATGCAGAGTATTTGAGCACTTGTGAATTGGCTTCACAAACAGTCCTTGATCCTAATTAACTCCGGCTAAGATATGGTGCACTCCTTTGGGACTATGCTATGCGAAAGTTAGATGCTGATGCGATAAGCGAAAATGAAGCACCCACAAAAATTATTAGGCAAATCATAGAATCTATCATGCCGACACATCCTGTAGTTCCAGTTCGACCGGTGGTTAAGACAACAACATCTCAAGAGGAACAGCTTAAACTTATGAGGTTCAATAAGTATTTCCCTCCTACTATTAGTGGTTTGGCTTCAGAGGATGCACATAGTTTTCTAGAGGAGTGCCACAACATTCTCTGCACTATGGGTATTGTAGAGACGAGTAGGGTTGCTTTTACTATGTTCCAGCTTAAGGGAGCGGCGTATAAGTGGTGGGGAGCATACGAGTGGGTAGCCCGATCGATGCAGATTCACTTTCATGGACTCAGTTCTCACAGATGATCTTGAGAGAGTTTGTTCCCCAGACTCTACGCGAATTTTGAGAAGATGCGTCAGGGCAGTATATCAGTATCAGAGTATGCCATTAGATTCAGTGGTTTGTCCAGATATGCACCTGCGAGTCTACATATTCATTGAGGGGCTCAGGCATGATATATGGTTCAACATGGCTCGGGAGTTGGAGACGGATGTTTCGTTTCAGCAGGTGGTAGAGATCGCTCGCCGATTAGAGGACATGCAGTACCAGGAGATAGGGGACATGCGGGGTCAATAGAAACAGGACAGGGAGGCTAAGAAGCCTTGTGGACCGGGTGGATCTACTAGTCCCTATTTTGGAGATACAGTACGCCATGGTAGAGGTTTTGTGGGTCAGCCAGTTCAGCTTGCACTTCAGGCTTAACGCGGTGCTTCATATATCCATGGGTCTCAGAGTGCCCGTATCGGATAGCTTTCGAGCCATGCCAGCAGAGGGATTGTTTTGAGTGTGGAGATACCAACCACATAGTGAGTGATTATCCTAGACTCTGGAGAGATGTGTCATAGTGGGGTATTCATGCTATGAGTCCTGCTCCAGTTACTAATATCCCTCAACCGCCAGCTTGGGGTGCAGATTAGGCGAGTAGAGGGTGCCCAAGAGGGGGAGGCCCGGCCTGTTGATGTGCTTTCTATGATAGGTCTGGGGCCGCTGCACCAGATGATGTCGTACAATTATGGTTTCAATATGTTATAGAGTAGCATTATCCGTGTTTTGTTTCGGTTTTGTTTATCAGTGTGAATCTTCCTATTTTGATTCACATATGGGTGAGTTTCGTGATTGTGTACTCTACTTATATGTTTACCCTTGTTGGAAGATTCTATAGTGGTAGCCCATGTGTATCGTTTCGTTTTGGTAGCCCATGTCAATAAGCGACAATGAAGCACCCACAAAGATTATTAGGCAAATCACAGAATCAGATACTTCTGTGAAGATTGTTTTAGAATAGTTTTCTATTTTACAGATTATATTTCCAGCTTATTACTGAATTGATCATGGTTTTGCTCAACCTTTTTTGTTTTGAATATATAAATGTGATCTTGTCTTAATGCAACTGTAATTCGGAATACATTCAATATTTTTATATACTTATGTATTTAAATTCTCATGATTCAAGACTCCATTTTTACTTTACTATTTTTTTTAAAAGTGTTGAAAATAATGTAATAAATTGTAGTTGTATTAACGGTATTTTAGTTATGCTGTTAATACATGTATTTTGTTGTATTTATGTATTAGTATAATCATGTACATAATGGTATTCTGTATTCAAATGTACTTTGAATTGAATTATGCCATTGTATACTTGTCCTATTATACATCATTTTGAATTAGATTATAACACATACATACATATATATCCATATATTTTTTAAGATATCAGGAAACTTAATAGTAATGTATTTATTCATGAATATAGATGTATCCTGTATTCAACAGTATTTTGAATTGTATTATAACAATATATGTAACCACATTCAATAAATATGGATGTCCTGTTATACGTATACATACCTATATATACATCATTTTTTATACATATCAGGAAACATAATAGTAATATATTTAGTCATCTACCTTTAAACAATTTATCCAGGAACAATCCAATACATATAGAAATCAATAAGTAATAGAAAAACTTGAACAAATCCAAAAACAATGATTGAAGAAATTTGTAACGACCCGACCGGTCGTTTTAAGTTAGCGTTCCATTCATTAGTTTAAGGTATCGAGCATCTTTGTACCATGTATTATGACTTGTGTGTATGGTCGAGTTCGGTTTTCGGATGATTCGGGATTGATTCCAGAAGAACAATTCTTGTTTAAGAAGCTTAAGTAAATAAGTTGACCGGATATGACTTTTGTCTAAACGACTCCAGAATGGTATTTTAATGATTCCAATAGCTTCGTATGGTAATTCTGGACTTAGCCGTATGTCAAGATTTGGATTTGGAGGTTCGTAGATTGATTTGATACCGGAGGTGCCTGTTGTTGCCCCCGGACTTCAGGAGACCTTAGCACAGTTCCTGAGCATGTTTGGTATATTGGCTCAGGCGGAATTGATTCCAGTTTCACCAGCTACTTCACAGACCGGAGGAAGAGCTTTGACTCCCGCCGCCCATACTCCAGAGCAGCGAGTCCAAGTTGGTCAGGTTTCAGGTGTCATGCCGACACATCCTGTTGTTCCAGTTCAACTGGTGGTTAAGACAACAACATTTGAGGAGGAACAGCTTAGACTTGTGAGGTTCAAGAAGTATTTCCTTTCGACTATTAGTGGTTTGGCTTCAGAGGATGCATCTAGTTTTCTATAGGAGGGCCACAACATTCTCCGTACTATGGTATTGTGGAGACGAGTGGGGTTGCTTTTACTACGTTCCAGCTTAAGGGAGCGGCATATAAGTGGTGGGGAACATACGAGTGGGTAGCCCGGTCGATGCAGATTCACTTTCATGGACTCAGTTCTCAGAGATATTCTTGAGAGAGTTTGTTCCCCAGACTCTACGCGAATTTTGAGCAGATGCGCCAGGGAACTATATCAGTATCAGAGTACGCCATTAGATTCAGTGATTTGACCAGCTATGCACCTGCTTTGGTTTCTACAGTTAGAGAGCGAGTATGCATATTCATTGAGGGGCTCAGTCATGATATCTGGTTCAACATGGCTCGGGAGTTGGAGACGGATGTTTCGTTTCAGCAAGTGGTAGAGATCGCTCGCCGATTAGAGGGCATGCGGTACCAGGAGATAGGGGACATGTGGGGTCAGTAGATAGAGGACAGTGAGGCTAAGAATCCTTGTAGACCGGGAGGATCTTCTAGTCCCTATTTTTGAGACACGGTATGCCATGGTAGAGGTTTTGTGGGTCAGCCAGTTCAGTTTCCACTTCAGGCTTAACGCGGTGCTTCATATATCCATGGGTCTCAGAGTGCCTGTATCGGACAGCTTTCGAGCCATGCCAGCAGAGGGGTTTCTTTGAGTGTGGAGATACCAGCCACATGTTGAGTGATTATCCTAGACTCCGGACAGATGTTTCATAGTGGGGTATTCATGCTGTAGGTCCTGCTCCAGTTACTGATATCCCTCAACCGCCAGCGTGGGGTGCAAATCAGGTGAGTAGAGGGTGCCCAAGAAGGGGAGGCCTAGCCTGTTGATGTACTTTCTATGATAGGTCTGGGGCCGCTGCAACAGATAATTTCGTACAATTATGGTTTCAATATGTTATAGAGGAGAATTATTCATATGTTTTTTCGATTTTGTTTATCAGTGTGAGTCTTCCTATTTTGATTCACATATGGGCGAGTTTCGTGATTGTGTACTCAACTTATGTGTTTACCCTTGTTGGAAAATTCTATAGTGGTAGCCCATGTCTATCGTTTCGTTTTGGTAGCCCGTGTCAATAAGCAACAATGAAGCACCAACAAAGAGTATTAGGCAAATCACAGAATCAGATACTTCTGTGAAGATAGTTTTAGAATAGTTTTCTATTTTACAGATTGTATTTCAAGCTTATTATTGAATTGATCATGGTTTTACTCAACCTTTTTTGTTTTGAATATATAAATGTGATCTTGTCTTAATGCAACTGTAATTCGGAATGCATTCAATATTTTTATATACTTATGTATTTAAATTCTCATGATTCAAGACTCCATTTTTACTTTACTAGTTTTTTTAAAAGAGTTGAAAATAATGTAATAAAATATAGTTGTATTAACGGTATTTTAGTTATGCTGTTAATACATGTATTTTGTTGTATTTATGTATTAGTATAATCATGTACATAATTGTATTCTGTATTCAAATGTAATTTGAATTGAATTATGACAATGTATACATGTCCTATTATACATAATTTTGAATTAGATTATAACACATACATACATATATATCCATATAGTTTTTAAGATCTCAGGAAACATAATAGTAATGTATTTACTCATGTATATAGATGTATTCTGTATTCAACAGTATTTTGAATTGTATTATGACAATATATTTAACCACATTCAATAAATATGGATGTCCTGTTATACGTATACATACCTATATATACATCATTTTTATACATATCAGGAAACATAATAGTAATATATTTAGTCATCTACCTTTAAAAAGTACATCCAGGAACAATCAAATACATCTAGAAATCAATAAGTAATAGAAAAACTTGAACAAATCCAAAAACAATGATTGAAGGAATTTGTAACGACCCGACCGGTCATTTTAAGTTAGCATTCCATTCGGTAGTTTAAGGTATCGAGCATCTTTGTATCATGTATTATGACTTGTGTATATGGCCGAGTTCGGTTTTCGGATGATTCGGGATTGATTTTGAAGAATAATTCTTGTTTAAAAAGCTTAAGTGAAAAGAGTTGACCGGATTTGACTTTTGTCTAGACGAATCCACAATGGTATTTTAATGCTTCTAATAGCTTCGTATGGTAATTCTGGACTTAGCCGTATGTCAAGATTTGGATTTGGAGGTTCGTAGGTTGATTTGATATCGGAGGCACCTGTTGTTGCCCCAGGACTTCAGGAGACCTTAGCACAGTTCCTGAGCATGTTTAGTACATTGGCTCAGGCAGAATTGATTCCAGTTTCACCAGCTACTTCATAGACCGTAGGAAGAGATCTGACTCCCGCCGCCTATACTCCAAAGCAACGAGTCCACGTTGGTCAGGTTCCAGGTGTCATGCCGACACATCTTGTTGTTCCAGTTCAACCGGTGGTTAAGACAATAACATCTGAGTAGGAACAGCTTAGACTTGTGAGGTTCAAGAAGTATTTCCCTCCTACTATCAGTGGTTTGGCTTCAGAGGATGCACATAGTTTTCAAGAGGAGTGCCACAACATTCTCTGCACTATGGGTATTGTGGAGACAAGTGAGGTTGCTTTTACTACATTCCATCTTAAGGGAGCAGCATATAAGTGGTGGGGAACTAACGAGTTGGGTAGCCCGGTCGATGCAGATTCACTTTTATTGTCTCAGTTCTCAGAGATGTTCTTGAGAGAGTTTGTTCCCCAGACTCTTCGGGATGCATGGCGCGCAGATTTTGAGCAGATGCGCCAGGGAACTATATCAGTATCAGAGTACGCCATTAGATTCAGTGATTTGACCAGCTATGCACCTGCTTTGGTTTCTACAGTTAGAGAGCGAGTATGCATATTCATTGAGGGGCTCAGTCATGATATCTGGTTCAACATGGCTCGGGAGTTGGAGACGGATGTTTCGTTTCAGCAAGTGGTAGAGATCGCTCGCCGATTAGAGGGCATGCGGTACCAGGAGATAGGGGACATGTGGGGTCAGTAGATAGAGGACAGTGAGGCTAAGAATCCTTGTAGACCGGGAGGATCTTCTAGTCCCTATTTTTGAGACACGGTATGCCATGGTAGAGGTTTTGTGGGTCAGCCAGTTCAGTTTCCACTTCAGGCTTAACGCGGTGCTTCATATATCCATGGGTCTCAGAGTGCCTGTATCGGACAGCTTTCGAGCCATGCCAGCAGAGGGGTTGCTTTGAGTGTGGAGATACCAGCCACATGTTGAGTGATTATCCTAGACTCCGGACAGATGTTTCATAGTGGGGTATTCATGCTGTAGGTCCTGCTCCAGTTACTGATATCCCTCAACCGCCAGCTTGGGGTGCAGATCAGGCGAGTAGAGGGTGCCCAAGAGGGGGAGGCCTGGCCTGTTGATGTGCTTTCTATGATAGGTCTAGGGCCGCTGCACCAGATGATTTCGTACAATTATGGTTTCAATATGTTATAGAGGAGCCTTATTCATATTTTGTTTTGGTTTTGTTTATTAGTGTGAGTCTTTCTATTTTGATTCACATATGGGCGAGTTTCATGATTGTGTACTCAACTTATGTGTTTACCCTTGTTGGGAGATTCTATAATGGTAGCCCATGTCTATCGTTTCGTTTTGATAGCCCGTGTTAATAAGCGACAATGAAGAACCCACAATCAGTATTAGGCAAATCGCAGAATCAGATACTTCTGTGAAGATAGTTTTAAAATAGTTTTCTATTTTACAGATTGTATTTCCAGCTTATTATTGAATTGATCATGGTTTTACTCAACCTTTTTTGTTTTGAATATATAAATGTGATCTTGTCTTAATGCAACTGTAATTCAGAATACATTCAATAATTTTATATACTTATGTATTTAAATTCTCATGATTCAAGACTCCATTTTTACTTTACTTTTTTTTTTTAAAAGTGTTGCAAAATAATGTAATAAAATATAGTTGTATTAACGGTATTTTAGTTATGCTGTTAATACATGTATTTTGTTGTATTTATGTATTAGTATAATCATGTACATAATGGTATTCTGTATTCAAATGTACTTTGAATTGAATTATGCCATTGTATACTTGTCCTATTATACATCATTTTGAATTAGATTATAACACATACATACATATATATCCATATATTTTTTAAGATATCAGGAAACTTAATAGTAATGTATTTATTCATGAATATAGATGTATCCTGTATTCAACAGTATTTTGAATTGTATTATAACAATATATGTAACCACATTCAATAAATATGGATGTCCTGTTATACGTATACATACCTATATATACATCATTTTTATACATATCCGGAAACATAATAGTAATATATTTAGTCATCTACCTTTAAAAAGTACATCCAGGAACAATCAAATAAATCTAGAAATCAATAAGTAATAGAAAAACTTGAACAAATCCAAAAACAATGATTGAAGGAATTTGTAACGACCCGACCGGTCATTTTACGTTAGCATTCCATTCGGTAGTTTAAGGTATCGAGCATATTTGTATCATCTATTATGACTTGTGTGTATGGCCGAGTTCGGTTTTCGGATGATTCGAGATTGATTTGGAAGAACAATTCTTGTTTAAGAAGCTTAAGTGAAAAGAGTTGACCGGATTTGACTTTTATCTAGACGACCCCAGAATGGTATTTTAATGATTCCAATAGCTGCGTATGGTAATTCTGGACTTAGCCGTATGTCAAGATTTGGATTTGGAGGTTCGTAGGTTGATTTGATATCGGAGGCACCTGTTGTTGCCCCAGGACTTCAGGAGACCTTAGCACAGTTCCTGAGCATGTTTGATACATTGGCTCAGGCGGAATTGATTGCAGTTTCACCAGCTACTTCATAGACCGGAGGAAGAGATCTGAATCCCGCCGCCTATACTCCAGAGCAGCGAGTCCACGTTGGTCAGGTTCCAGGAGTCATGCCGACACATCCTGTTGTTCCAGTTCAACCGGTGGTTAAGACAATAACATCTGAGGAGGAACAGCTTAGACTTGTGAGGTTCAAGAAGTATTTCCCTCCTACTATCAGTGGTTTGGCTTCAGAGGATGCGCATAGTTTTCAAGAGGAGTGCCACAACATTCTCCGCACTATGGGTATTGTGGAGATGAGTGGGGTTGCTTTTACTACATTCTAGCTTAAGGGAGCGGCATATAAGTGGTGGGTAACGTACGAGTTGGGTGGCCCGGTCGATGCAGATTCACTTTCATTGTCTCAGTTCTCAGAGATGTTCTTGAGAGAGTTTGTTCCCCAGACTCCTCGGGATGCATGGCGCGTGGATTTTGAGCAGATGCGCCAGGGCACTATATCAGTATCAGAGTATACCATTAGATTCAGTGATTTGTCCAGGTATGCACCTGTTTTGGTTTCTGCAGTTAGAGAGCGAGTCTGCATATTCATTGAGGGGCTCAATCATGATATCTGGTTCAACATGGCTCGGGAGTTGGAGACGGATGTTCCGTTTCAGCAGGTGGTAGAGATTGCTCACCGATTAGAGGGTATGCGGTACCAGGAGATAGGGGACATGCGGGGTCAGTACATAGAGGACAGTGAGGCTAAAAAGCCTTGTGGACCGGGAGGATCTACTAGTCCCTACTTTGGAGACACGGTACGCCATGGTAAAGGTTTTGTGGGTCAGCCAGTTCAGTTCACACTTCAGGCTTAACTCGGTGCTTCATATATCCATGGGTCGCAGAGTGCCCGTATCGGACAACTTTCGAGCCATGCCAGCAGAGGGGTTACTTTGAGTGTGGAGATACCAGCCACATGGTGAGTGATTATCCTAGACTCTGGACAAATGTTTCATAGTGGGGTATTCATGCTATAAGTCCTGCTCCAGTTACTGATATCCCTCAACCGCTAGCTTGGGGTGCAGATTAGGCGAGTAGAGGGTGCCCAAGAGGGGGAGGCCTGGCCTGTTGATGTACTTTCTATAATAGGTCCGGGGCCGCTGCACCAGATGATTTCGTACAATTATGGTTTCAATATGTTATAGAGGAGCATTATCCGTATTTTGTTTCGGTTTTGTTTATTAGTGTGAGTCTTCCTATTTTGATTCACATATGGGCGAGTTTCGTGATTGTGTACTCAACTTATGTGTTTACCCTTGTTGGAAGATTCTATAGTGGTAGCCCATGTCTATCATTTCGTTTTGGTAGCCCGTGTCAATAAGAGACAATGAAGCACCCACAAAAAGTATTAGGCAAATCACAGAATCAGATACTTCTATGAAGATAGTTTTAAAATAGTTTTCTATTTTACAGATTGTATTTCCAGCTTATTATTGAATTGATCATGGTTTTACTCAACCTTTTTTGTTTTGAATATATAAATGTAATCTTGTCTTAATGCAACTGTAATTCAGAATACATTCAATATTTTTATATACATATGTATTTAAATTCTCATGATTCAAGACTCCATTTGTACTTTACTATTAATTTTTAAAAGTGTTGAAAATAATGTAATAAAATATAGTTGTATTAACGGTATTTTAGTTATGCTGTTAATACATGTATTTTTTTGTATTTATGTATTAGTATAATCATGTACATAATGGTATTCTGTATTCAAATGTACGTTGAATTGCATTATGACAATCTATACATGTCCTATTATACATCATTTTGAATTAGATTATAACATATACATACATATATATACATATAGTTTTTAAGATATCAGGAAACATAATAGTAATGTATTTACTCATGTATATAGATGTATTCTGTATTCAACAGTATTTTGAATTGTATTATGACAATATATGTAACCACATTCAATAAATATGGATGTCCTGTTATACGTATACATACCTATATATACATCATTTTTATACATATCAGGAAATATAATAGTAATATATTTAGTCATCTACCTTTAAAAAGTACATCCAGGAACAATCAAATACATCTAGAAATCAATAAGTAATAGAAAAACTTGAAAAAATCCAAAAACAATGATTGAAGGAATTTGTAACGATCCGACCGGTCATTTTAAGTTAGCATTCCATTTGGTAGTTTAAGGTATCGAGCATCTTTGTATCATGTATTATGACTTGTGTGTATGGTCGAGTTCGGTTTTCGGATGATTCGGGATTGATTTGGAAGAACAATTCTTGTTTAAGAAGCTTAAGTGAAAAGAGATGACCAGATTTGACTTTTGTATAGACGACTCCAGAATGGTATATTAATGATTCCAATATCTTCGTATGGTAATTCTGGATTTAGTCGTATGTCAAGATTTAGATTTGGACGTTCGTAGGTTGATTTGATATAGGAGGCACCTGTTGTTGCCCCCGGACTTCAGGAGACCTTAGCACAGTTCCTGAGCATGTTTGGTACATTGGCTCAGGTGGAATTGATTCCAGTTTCACCAGCTACTTCACAGACCGGGGGAAGAGATCTGACTCCCGCCGCCTATACTCCAGAGCAGCGAGTCCATGTTGGTCAGGTTCCAGGTGTCATGCCGACACATCCTGTTGTTCCAGTTCAACTGGTGGTTAAGACAACAACATCTGAGGAGGAACAACTTAGACTTGTGAGGTTCAAGAAGTATTTCCCTCCTACTATCAGTGGTTTGGCTTCAGAGGACGCACATAGTTTTCAAGAGGAGTGCCACAACATTCTCTGCACTATGGGTATTGTGGAGACGAGTGGGGTTGCTTTTACTACATTCCATCTTAAGGGAGCGACATATAAGTGGTGGGGAACGTATGAGTTGGGTAGCCCGGTCGATGCAGATTCACTTTCATTGTCTCAGTTCTCAGAGATGTTCTTGAGAGAGTTTGTTCCCTAGAATCTTCGGGATGCATGGCGCGCGGATTTTGAGCAGATGCGCCAGGGAACTATATCAGTATCAGAGTACGCCATTAGATTCAGTGATTTGTCCAGGGATGCACCTATTTCGGTTTCTACAGTTAGAGAGCGAGTCTGCATATTCATTGAGGGGATCAGTCATGATATCTGGTTCAACATGGCTCGGGAGTTGGAGAAGGATGTTCCGTTTTAGCAGGTGGTAGAGATCGCTCGCCGATTAGAGGGCATGCGGTACTAGGAGATAGGGGACATGCGGGGTCAGTATATAGAGGATAGTGAGGCTAAGAAGCCTTGTGGACCGGGAGGATCTACTAGTCCCTATTTTGGAGACACGGTATGCCATGGTAAAGGTTTTGTGGGTCATCCAATTCAGTTCACACTTCAGGCTTAACGCGGTGCTTCATATATCTATGGGTCTCAGAGTGCCCATATCGGACAGCTTTCAAGCCATGCCAGCAGAGGGGTTGCTTTGCGTGTGGAGATACCAGCGAGATGGTGAGTTATTATCCTAGACTCCGGACAAAAGTTTCATAGTGGGGTATTCATGCTATAAGTCCTGCTCCAGTTACTGATATCCCTCAACTGCCAGCTTGGGGTGCAGATCAGGCGAGTAGAGGGTGCCTAAGAGGGGGAGGCCCCGGCCTGTTGATGTGCTTTGTATGATAGGTCTGGGGCCGCTGCACCAGATGATGTCATACAAGTATGGTTTTAATATGTTATAGAGGAGCATCATTCGTATTTTGTTTCGGTTTTGTTTATCAGTGTGAGTCTTCCTATTTTGATTCACATATGGGTTGGTTTCGTGATTGTGTACTCTACTTATGTGTTTACCCTTGTTGGGAGATTCTATAGTGGTAGCCCATGTCTATCATTTCGTTTTGGTAGCCCAGGTCTTCGTTTTGTTTTATTCATTATTAGAGAGCTATGAGACTGGGAGTTCCTTTCTGTTACATATTATGATAGGTTTTCATGTGATTTCTAGGTGGTTGGTTACGATTTATGATTTAGATGCTCTACCGGTGTGGGAGTCCGGTATGTGTTGTGATTTCTTTTTGTCAGCATAATTGAATTAGTGGAAGGTTGTGGTTGGTATGATGTATATACTACTTGTGTCTCAAAGATGAGGATGGGATCCTCGCATCTTCATGTGATTTGATATGTTTTAACTGGGATACGGGCCGCGGTGGAGTATTATTAGGATGAGATTCTTGCGATTTGATCATATACTTTGATTCTCCCTTGTGAAATTGACTCATAGTATGGTACTGATAGGGAGTTGTGCATGTCAGGATTGTTTGATAGTTCTCTCATGTGTTTCTCTTTGCATATTCAATTATATTCGCGTGGTGCTTATTGGGTTTTAGCTCGTGAGGTGTGTGCCCAAGCAGCGCTAGATGAGACTTGTTGATTATGGTGAATAGTTATGAGATATCTACATTTCTTGTATCATTGTCAGTGTTGTCAAGGTTTGGAAGAGGGTTCTAGCTTATACGGGGCTAATTGTCAATGTTGGATTTGATTTGGGGAGCTATTGTGATCAGAGATGTTGTTATGGGCATATGTATGATGTGTTACATCGTGTGGTTGTACCTGGTGGGTGTAGGCATGATTCGTTGCAGCTGGTTGAGGCTAATACTGTCTGTTGATGTGGGAATCAGGTCTTTTGGAAATGACCAGATGGTGAAAATTTTGGTTCTAAGGCTAATTGGTGTTGGTGGAAGAAGAATCTTCAATGGAGATGGAGTTGTAGGGCTTATGTGTATTGGGGTGACATGGGGTCACCCGCGAGTATATGTATGGTATGTAGACTCAATGATTTGATGACTTCAGAACGGTTCTTGGCACGTTCAAGGACAAACGTTTGTTTAAGAGGGGGAGAATGTAACGACCCGACCGATCGTTTTGAGAATTAGCATTTTGTTCGGTAGTTTAAGGTCTCGAGCATCTTTGTATCATGTATTATGACTTGCGTGTATGGTCGAATTCAGTTTTCGGATGATTTGGGATTAATTTGGAAGAACAATTATTGTTTTAGAAGCTTAAGTGAAAAGAGTTGATCGGAGTTTTACTTTTGTATAGACGACTCTGGAATGGTGTTTTGATGATTCCAATAGTTTTGTATGGTGATTTTGGACTTAGGCGTATGTTCGGGTTTGGATTTGGAGGTTCGTAGGTTGATTTGATGCATTTTGGCGAAAGCTGAAAAAGTTGAAGGTTTGGAAGGTTGAGAGGTTTTACCGGGAGTTGACTTTGATGATATCGGGTTCGGATTGTGATTCCGGGAGTTGAAATAGCTCTGTTATCTCATTTGGGACTTGCATGTAAAATTTGACGTCATTCTGGGTTGATTTGAGATGATTCGACGTGAGTCGTAGAAGTTGAAAGTTCTTAAGTTCATAAAGTTCAATTTCAGGTGTGATTCGTAGTTTTGATATTGTTTGATGTGAATTGGGGCCTCGAGCAGGTCCGCATTATGTTATGGAACTTGTTGGTATGTTAGGATAGGGGCTCGGGTGAGTTTCAGAGTGGCTTCGGACCATTTCTAGGACATTTTTAGTTTCTAGTTTTTGGCTACAGTTGTGTGCATTGCAATTGCGTAGAATTGGTTACGAGCGCGAAGAGTAAAATGGGGAAAATAGGCCTATGAATCGCGATCGTGGAAGGCTTTTCGCGATCTCGTAGAGGAAAGTTCTGATGTCACTGACCCGACTTTGGAAGCTTATATCTTCCTATCTATAAGGAATTTGGAGATGATCCAAAAATGAAAGTTGTAACACTTTATATCAAGTTTTCAGAAAATTAAAATGTTTGTCATTAGGATTTTTGTACAAAGAGGTATGGATGATACACTACAGGCTATCTGGAAGAGTTTGGAGAGAATTAATAGAAATTTGTTCATCGCGATCGCGGGGAAATGGCCGCGATTGCATAGAGTAAAACTGTCTTGGATAGTTTTGTAATTGCGATTGAGAAGGGTATCCCTGGAACATACATTTAAGTACTCTATTTCGAAGGTTTCGGGTAGTTAAGCATATTTTGAGCTATGGAGCTCGGATTGAGGCGAAATTCACCACATGAATTG
This sequence comes from Nicotiana otophora, assembly GCA_000715115.1. Lineage (NCBI taxonomy): Eukaryota > Viridiplantae > Streptophyta > Magnoliopsida > Solanales > Solanaceae > Nicotiana > Nicotiana otophora. Next base: position 26,309 of record AWOL01S0001326.1, read on the forward strand.
GGGTAAGTGATTCTAACTCAATTTTGGTTAATATACATGAATAAATCATTGATTTTATCATTTAATTAGTCATTTGGGTTGGAAATTGGAAAACAATTGTAGAAACTTCCTAGGCCTTAAATTGAAGATTTGAGGGCCGAGTTGTGATCGCAATTTAGTAATTTTGGTACGGTTGGACTCGTATCATAATGGATGTTTGAATTTTGTGAATTTTTGTCTGGTTCTGAGGTGCGAGCTTGGGGTTGACTTTTTAGTTTTTATTAAAAATCAAAGTTGTATTTCCGAAATTGTTACCTATGAGTTTCATTGATGTTATGAAATGAGTTTGGTTAGATTTGAGCCATCCAGAGGTTGTTTCACATGAGAAGGCCATTTAAGATTTTCGGTTTAGCTTCGTCGAGGTAAGTATCTTGCCTAACTTTGTGTGATGGAACTAACCCTTAGGATTTGAGTCATTTGTGCAGTTTGTGTAATGTGAAAACCGTGTCGCGAGGAGAGGATTACGTACTAGGGCTTATTTTGTCGGATTTCGAGACGTGGCCCGGGGGCCGGGTTGAGCCTATTTCAGATTTTGGCTTATAACTTCGTGTTTTTCTTGTGAAATTGATTCCTTTGGCCTATATTAATAATATCGTACTACTTGTACCTAGATTCGGGGCATTTGGAGACTGATTCGAGGGACAAAGGCATTTCAGAGTAGGATTTTGCGCGGTTTGAGGTAAGTAACAGTCTTAAATCTGGTCCTGAGGGTATGAAACCCCGGATTTTGGTATGATGTGATTATTTTAGAGGTGGAGCACATGCTAGGTGACGGATGTGTGGGCATGCACCGTGGGGGATTGTGACTCGGTCCGTCCCGTGAGACTGTAAAGTCGAATAGCTTATTGTTAATTGCATGTTCCCTCTGTCTTCTAGAAATTTGATTGCCATTCATGTTAGAAACCATGCTTAGGCCATATGATATCATTGTTGGGACCCGCAGCGGTCGGATACTTGTTGAATTAGCTACTATTTGCTATCTTATACTCAGTCACAGTTTTACTTACGTGCCATATCTTCGTTTCCTCTTGTTTTCTTGTTGATACTCGTTATCATCTCTTTAGTGCAGATTTGTATGATTTCAGAGAGCCGAGAGGATGAAGAGGTTAGTGACTGAGATATGTCCTGAGTGCCGAGCAGTGAGCTATCTGAGGTATATGGATCGAGTTGCACGCCGCAACGAGCCTTAGGGCTGCATGTATATGGATCGGGTTGCACGTCGCAACAAGCCTTATTGCTATTTATGGATTATGGATCGGGTTGCATGCCGCAACGAGCCTTACGGATAATTATATGATTGGATCGGGCTGCACGCCGCAACGATATAGTGCTTGGGATAAAGGAGCCCCTCCGGAGTATGTACACGCCAGTGAGCACAGGTAGCTATTTAGTGTGATTATTGAGGGCTGAGAGACGAGTGTTTCAGCTATTGAGAGCTTGAGTGATTGTTACCCTGAGAGGTTGCATTTGTTTCCTTTGTTGCTGCACTTAGCTGAATGATGTCATTGTTCTGAACTTCTGGAAAATATTGTATCCGATTTATCTGAAATTAGTAAATATACAACTGACTGAACTTATATTGTCAGAATTGAATCATGTCTACTTTTATTGCAGAAATTTCTGAAGTGAACGGTAATTGTATAGCTCATCACTACTTCTCAGTTCCTTATTTATTTTTGTTACTTACTGAGTTGGTTGTACTCACACTATACCCTGCACTTCATGTGCAGATCCAGGTGTATCCGGTCACGGAGGACGTTGATCTCGTGCGTGGTTGAGTATTGGAGATTCATGAGGTAGCTACCGGCGTTCACAGTCCTTGTCTCTCCTTTCTTGTTATCTTTTCTTTTTTATATTGGTATTTAAACACACACCCTTATAGATACTATTTCTTAGACTGGTTGTTTAGATGCTCATGACTTGGTGACACCCCGATGTTTGGGGCTATTTTTTCGCGTTGTATTTTGAGTTTAACTCCTGTTTTTATGAAAACTCTATCATATCAAGATTTTGGTTTATTGTGTGAAACATTTGAAGCATTTTGAAAAATTGAATTGCCTAGTACCATCGATAGGCGCCATCACGACAGGTTAGGGTTTTGGGTCGTGACAAGGTGGTATCAGAGCCTAGGTTACATAGGTCTCACGAGTCATGAGCAGGTTAGTAGAGTCTTGCAGATCAGTACGGAGACATCTGCACTTATCTTCAAGAGGCTGGCAAACCCTTAGGAAATTTCACATTCTTGAATTCTTATCGAAGGAATCGTTTGATTTTGGTAACTGAATTTCTATTGTTCTATTCTCTCATAGATAGCGAGGACGCGTGCTACTGGGAAAGATGGACAACCACCAGTACCACCAGTCAGGGTCGCGAGAGGTCGAGGTCACGGTAGAGGCCGCGGTAGGGGCAGAGGTGCAGCTCACACCGTAGCTAGGGCAGCACCTGCAGATCCACCAATTGCCCCAGTTCAGGAGCAGGCTCCCGTTATGGATGAACCTGTGGGAGCTCAGGCACCACCTGTGCACATTGTGATTCCAGGCCTTTAGAAGGCCTTAACTCAGATTTTGACCATGTGCACCAGTCTTGCTCAGGCGGTCTATGTTTTGGCCGTAGCAGCCACCTCTCAGGCCGGAGGAGGTGCTCAGACTCCTGCCGCCCGCACACTAGAACAGGTGGTATAGGGACTCCAGACACCAGGGGCACCACCAGCCCACTCGGTTGCAGCTGCTCAGGACTATGTGGTTCCTGTCAAGCCCGATGATGAGCAGCGTCGATTGGAGAGGTTTGGGAGACTCTAGCCTCCATCTTTCAATGGTGTCAAGGGAGAGGATGCACAGGGCTTCTTGGACAGGTGTCAGAGGATACTTCGTATAGTAGGTATTCTAGAGACCAGTGGGGTCTCGTTCACTACTTTGCAGTTCTCTGGGGCCGCCTTCAGTTGGTTAGAGACTTACGAGAGGCGTAGGCCATTCGGCGCAGCACCCCTTACCTGGCAGTAGTTCTCCGGTCTATTCTTGGAGAAGTTTGTGCCTCAGTAATGCAGAGAGGAGCTGGACAGGCAGTTCGAGCAGCTTTGTCAGGGTGATATGTCTGTGACGCAGTATGAGATGAGATTTTCTGCGTTGGCCCATCATGCTATCTGGTTGATTCCCACATACAGGGAGAGGATCAGGAGTTTTATAGATGTCCTCACTTTTCAGCTGCATTTGCTTATGACTAGAGAGAAAGTGTCGGGTGCTACTTTTGATGAGGTTGTCTACATTGCTCGTCAGATTGAGATGGTTCGCATCCAGGAGCGGGTTGAGAGGGAGGCCAAGAGGCCTCGTGGAGAGGGTGGATTTAGTGGTGTTCCTTCTAGGGGTCAGTTCCAACACGGTAGGGGTCGTCCTTTCAGACATGCTCAGACGGCTTGCCCAGTTCACCGTGGTGCATCATCTAGTCATGGTTCACACAATTATTAGTAGGGCCATTGATCTCTCAGTTCTCTCCCAGCTTAAAGTCCGTCCCGTACTCCATCGGTTGAGGGCTTTTCTATGCCAGATCCTTCTACTAGTTATCCTGGTGCTCGGGGCTCCTTTCAGTCCCCAGCACAAGCAACGGGGAGTTTCTATGAGTGTGGAGAGTTTGGTCATATGAGGAGGCAGTGTCCCCACCTAGTGGGAGGTCCATCTCAGCAGAGCAGCCAGTCTATGACTTCAACACCAGTTTCTTCACCACCCGCTTAGCCAGCTCAGGGTGGAGCTCAATCAGCTAGGGGCCGCCCGAGAGGGGGAGGTCGATGAGAGGGCGGCCAGGCCCGTTTCTATGCCCCCCTGCCAGACCACATGCCATTGATTCAGATGCTGTGATTATGTCTCAGTTTTCCATAGAGATGCCTCTATATTATTTGACCCTGGTTCCACTTATTCATATGTATCCTCGTATTTCGCTCATTATCTGGATATGCCCCATGAGTCTCAAGTTTCTTCTGCTCATGTATCCACTCCGGTGGGAGATACTATTATTGTGGAGCGTATATATCGGTCATGTGTGGTGACTATTGGGATTCTGGAGACCAGATTAGATCTCTTATTACTTAGTATGGTCGATTATGAAGTGATTTTGGTATGGATTGGTTGTCTCCATGTCATGGTGATCTAGATTGTCACACTAAGACTGTGACGTTAGCGATGTCGGGGTTGCCGAGGGTTGAGTGGAGCAGCTTTATAGACTCTATTCCCCGTAGAGTGATTTCATACTTGAAGGCTCAGCGGATAGTTGAGAAGGGTTGTCTATCTTATTTGACCTTTGTGAGGGATGTTAGTGCAGAGACCCCTGATGTGTTTCCTGCAGACCTGTCGGGCATGCCGCCTGAGAGAGTGTCCATTTTTATTTCATTGTATCGTATGGCACCGGCGGAGTTGAAGGAATTGAAGGAACAACTTCAGGAACTCCTTGACAAGGGGTTTATTCGGCCTAGAGTGTCACCTTGGGGTGCACCAGTTCTATTTGTAAAGAAAAAGGATGGTACTATGAGGATGTGCATTAATTACAGGCAGTTGAACAAGGTCACAATCAAGAATAAGTATCCTTTGCCACGTATTGATGATTTGTTTGACCAGCTTCATGGAGCAAGGGTGTTCTCCAAGATTTATTTGAGGTCAGGGTATCACCAGCTGAAGATTCGGGACTCAGATATTCTTAAGACAGCTTTCAGGATCCGATATAGCCATTATGAGTTCCTTGTGATGTCTTTTGGGCTGACCAATGCCCCAACAATGTTCATGTATCTGATGAACAGTGTGTTTTAGCCTTATCTTGACTCGTTCGTTATTGTATTCATTGATGACATCCCGGTGTACTCTCGTAGCCAGGATAAGCATGCCCAGCATCTGAGGATTGTGTTACAGTGGTTGAGAGAGGAGAAGCTTTATACAAAGTTCTCCAAGTGTGAGTTTTGGCTCAGTTCAGTGGCGTTCTTGGGACACGTAGTGTCCAGTGAGGGTATTCAGGTAGATCCGAAGAAGATAGATGCGGTTCAGAGTTGGCCCAGACCATCCTCAGCCATGGAGATTCAGAGTTTTCTCGGTTTGGCTGGTTATTACCGTTGTTTTGTGAAGGGTTTCTCACATATTGCATCGCCCTTGACTAAGTTGACCCAATAGGGTACTCCTTTCAGGTGGTCAGATGAGTGCGAGGAGAGCTTTCAGAAGCTTAAGATTTCTTTGGCCACGGCTCCAGTTCTAGTTCTACCATGAGCTTCTGGTTCTTACACAGTGTATTGTGATGCCACACGGATCGGTATTGGGTGTGTTTTGATGCAGAAGGGTAGAGTGATTGCTTGTGTTTTGCACCAGTTGAAGCCTCATGAGAAGAACTATCCTGTCCACGACCTCGAGTTAGCAGCTATTGTTCACGCCTTGAAGATTTGGTGGCACTATTGTATGGGGTCCTTTGTGAGATCTACACTGATCATCGGAGTTTGCAGCATCTGTTCAAATAGAAGGATCTTAACTTGCATTAGCGGAGGTGGTTGGAGCTTTTTAAGGATTATAATATCACCATTTTGTACCATCCCAGGAAGGCCAATGTGGTGGTTGATACCTTGAGTCGCTGTGCGGAGAGTTTGGGGAGCTTAGCATATCTTTCAGCAGTAGAGAGGTTATTGGCATTGGATGTTCAGGCCTTGACTAGCCAGTTTGTTAGATTGGATATTTCTGAGCCGATTTGAGTTTTGGCTTGTGTGGTCTCTCGGTCTTCTCTTTATGATCGTATCAGGGAGCGTCGGTATTATGACCCCTATCTGCTTGTCCTTAAGGACACGGTCCAACATGGTGATCTAAGAAGGTCACCATTGGGGATGATGGTGCATTGAGGATGCAGGGCAGGCTATAGGTGCCCAATGTAGATGGTTTGCATGAGTTGATTCTTTAGGAGGCTCACAGTTTGCGGTATTCTATTCATCCGGGTCCCGTAAAGATGTATCAGGACTTGAGACAGTATTATTGGTGGAGGAGAATGAAGAAGGACATAGTGGAGTATGTAGCTCGGTGCATACATTGCCAGCAGGTGAAGGATAAGCATCAACGACCAAGCGGGTTGCTTCAGAAGCTAGAGATTCCAAAGTGGAAGTGGGAGCAGATCACTATAGATTTCGTTGTTCGACTCCCACGAACCTAGCGGAGGTTGGATGCAGTTTGGGTGATTGTGGATAGGCTGACCAAGTCAGCTCATTTTATTCTTGTGATGACTACCTATTCTTCTGAGCAGTTGGCTCGAATTTATATCCGTGAGATCGTTAGGCTTCATGGTGTACCGATATCTATCATCTTTGACCGAGGTATGCAATTTACATCATGGTTCTGGAGGGACGTACAACATTAGTTGGGTACTCGAGTGAAGCTGAACACAACATTTCACCCTCAAACGGACGGACAATCCGAGCGCACTATTCAGATATTAGGGATATGCTTCGTGCGTGTGTGATAGATTTTGGAGGTTTTTGGGACCAGTTATTACCTCTAGCGGAGTTTTCTTACAAGAACAGTTACCATTCGAGCACCGTATGGGGCTCTATATGGTAGGCGATGTAGGTCTCCAGTGGGTTGGTTCGTGTCGGGCGAGGCTAGATTATTGGGTATAGACTTGGTTTAGGATGCTCTGGAGAAGGTTAAGGTGATTCAGGATAGACTACACACACCCCAATCCAGATAGAAGAGTTATGCAGATGGGAAGGTTCGCGATGTTGCATTCATGGTTGGAGAGCGGGTCTTGCTCTAGGTTTCGCCTATGAAGTGCGTTAGGAGATTAGGGAAGAAGGGCAAGCTGAGCCCAAGGTTCATTGGTCCCTTGGAGGTGTTGCCGCGAGTTGGGGAGGTTGCTTATGAGCTTGCTTTACCTCCCAGTCTAGCAGGAGTTCACCCAGTATTCCATGTTTCTATGCTCTGGAAGTATCACGGCTATCCGTCTCACATGTTGGATTTCATCTCAATCCAGTTGGACAAGATCTATCTTATGTTGAGGAGCCTCTGGCTATTTTGGATAGGCAGGTTCGGAAGCTGAGGTCAAAGAACATTGCTTCTGTGAAGGTTCAATGGAAGGGTCGGTCGATCAAGGAGGCGACTTGGGAGACCGAGCATAATATGTGTAGCAGTTATCCTCATCTTTTCACCACTTCAGGTATGTCTCTATACTCGTTCGAGGACGAACGTTTGTTTAAGAGGGAAATAATGTGACGACCCGGCCGGCTGTCTCGAGAGTTGTAGCCTCGTTTCCCTATTTTCTGCTTCTATTATATTCTACAGCTGTTATATGATTTACCGGGTTGGTTGGTTCAGGTCCGGAGTGATGTCTGAGTGAATTGAGACACTTAGTCTCCTAATTATAAGCTTAAATTAGAAAAAGTTGACCGGATGTCGACATATGTGTAACCGGCCTCGAATTTGAATTTTGATGGTCCTGTTAGCCCCGTTAGGTGACTTTGGACTTAGGAGTGCGTCCAGAATGTGATTTGGAGGTCCGTAGTAGAATTAGACTTGAATTAGCAAAAGTTAGATTTTTGGCAAATTTGACCTAGAGTGGAAATTTTGATATTGGGGTCGGATTGGATTTATGGGAATTGAAGTAGGTTCGTGGTGTCATTTATGACTTGTGTGCAAATATTTAGTTCAATCGGACGTGGTTTGATAGGTTTCGACGTCGTTTGTGGAAGTTGGAAGTTTAGAAGTTCATTGAGCTTGAATCCGAGTGTAATTTGTGTTTTTGATGTTGTTTGGAGTGATTTGAGGGTTTGCCTAAGTTCGTATTGGGTTATAAGACTTGTTGGTATGGTTGGTTGAGGTCCCGGGGGGAGGGGGGCAGGGGCAGTAGGAGCCCAGAAGCGGAAGTAGACTGTGGGTTGGTCTTCACAGAAACGGATATTCCCTCGCAGGAGCAAGCCCACAGGAGCGGAAGGCCTGGGCAGAATCTATATAAGCGAGGTTTCAAGATGTTTCACCATTTTCACTATTTTGAACTCGGAATTTGGAGGATTTTAAGAATGATTTTGAAGTGATTACTGAGGAAAGCTCCTTGTGTCCATTTATCTTCAATAATGATGTTTCCTCACTGATCTTTCACCTAATAGGTGAGTTTTTATGTGCAATTTGGGGGTTTAGGGCTAGGGAAATTGGAGAGTGAATTTTGGGATTTTGGATGCCCAAATGGTGTCGGATTTTAATAAATTTGGTATGGTTAGACTTGTGAGTGAATGGCCTTCGGGTTTTGTGACTTTCGTCGGATTTCGAGACGTGGGCCCGGGGGCCGGGTTGAGCCTATTTCGGATTTTGGCTTATAATTTCATGCTTTTCTTGTGGAATTGATTCCTTTAGCCTATATTAATTATATTGTACTGCTTGTGGCTAGATTTGGTGCATTTGGAGACTGATACGAGGGGAAAAGGCATTTTAGAGTAGGATTTTGCGCGGTTTAAGGTAAGTAACAGTCTTAAATCTGGTCCTGAGGGTAGAAACCCCGAATTTGGGTATGATGTGAGGCACATGCTAGGTGACGGGTGTGTGGGTGTGCACCGTGGGGGATTGTGACTTGGTCCGTCCCGTGAGACTGTAAAGTCGAATAGCTTATTGTTAATTACATGTTCCCTCTGGCTTCTAGAAATTTAACTGCCATTCATGTTAGAAACCATGCTTAGGCCATATGATATCACTGTTGGGACCCGCAGAGGTCGGATACTTGTTGAATTAGCTGCTATTTGCTATCTTCTACTCAATCATAATTTTACTTGGGGGTCATATCTTCGTTTCCTCTTGTTTTCTTGTTGATACTCGTTATCATCTCTTTTGGGCTGATTTGTATGATTTCTGAGAGCTGAGAGGCTGGAAAGGTTAGTGACTGAGATATGGCCTGAGTGACGAGCAGTGAGCTATTAGAGGTATATGGATCGGGTTGCACGCCGCAACAATCCTGAGGGCTGAATGTATATGGATCGGGTTGCACGTTGCAACAAGCCTTATGGCTATTTATGGATTGTGGATCGCGTTTCATGCCGCAACGAGCCTTATGGCTAATTATATGATTGGATCGGGCTGCACACCACAACGATATAGTGCTAGGGCTAAAGGATCCCTCCGGAGTCTGTACACGCCAGTGAGCACAGATACCTATTTAGTGTGATTATTAAGGGCTGGGGGCCAAGTGTTTGAGCTATTGAGAGCGTGAGTGATTGTTACGCTGAGAGGTTGCATTTGTTTCCTTTGTTCCTGCACTTAGCTGAATGATGTCATTGTTTTGAACTTCTGGAAAATATTGTATCTGGTTTAACTGAACTTAGTAAATGTACAACTGACTGAACTTATATTGTCAGAATTGAATCATGTCTACTTTCATTGCTGAAATTTCTAAAGTGATGGGTAATTGTATAGCTCGTCACTACTTCTCAGTTCCTTATTTATTTTTGTTACTAACTGAGTTGGTTGTACTCATACTACACCTTGCACTTCATGTGAAGATTTAGGCGTATTCGATCAAGGAGGACGTTCATCTCGTGTGTGGTTGAGTATCAGAGATTCACGAGGTAGTTGTCGGCGTTCGTAGTCCTTGTCTCTCCTTTCTTGTTATCTTTTCTTTTCTGTATTGGTATTTAAACACAGACCCTTGTAGATATTGTTTCTTAGACTGGTTGTTTAGATGCTCATTACTTGGTGACACCCTGATGTTTGGGGCTATTTTTTCGTGTTGTATTTTGAGTTTAACTCCTGTTTTTATGAAAACTCTGTCATGTCAAGTTTTTGGTTTATTTTGTGAAACATTTGAAGCATTTTGAAAAATCGGCTTACCTATTACCATCGATAGGTGCCATCATGACAAGTTAGGATTTTGGATCGTGACAGTTGACTTGAGTTGTGATAGAACACTTGCACAAGCATACACGTAATCAATCACCCATATCAGTTTGAGAAGATGAACCCAAATGTCTATTGATAATTTATATATATTCTCATATACTTGCCTTCTATGTGAGAGCTGTACTATTGGCACGTGAGTTGTCCGTGCTGTTATGAGTTATTGTTATTGCTAGCACGTGCTATTATGAGTTATTGTTATTGGCAGCACGTGAGTTGTCCGTGCAGATATGAAATATAGTCACTCCCTTAGTACGTGAGTTGTCTGTGTGGATATGAGGTATTAATGGTATTGGCACGTGAGTTGTCCGTGCGGTTGAAATTTTTAATGCGGGCACAAGATGCCAAGTTATTTGGGACCCGTGATTCGTGATTTTAAGGTTTGATAGCTCGGGGAAATTCTTGAATAAATATTGTGTCAAAGCGGTTGTTCTTACTGAGTTCCTTTATTTGGTTTCACCGAACTTAAACTGTGTTCAGCTTACTCTACGACGTGCTACCTACACATTCCTGTTGCTAATTGTTGTCTCTAGTTTCCTATTGTGATTATTGTTTTGTTACTTCTACAATGCTTAGTTTTATAATGACATTGATCCATGTTAGTTTCACATTCATACTTGTAGAAGTTATTAAGTACGGTATGTGTCATGATTATCCCCCGTCTCTACTCCGCCGAGGTTAGTCTTGATACTTATTGGGTATCACCGTGGTGTACTCATGCTACACTTTCTACAAATTTTTGTGCAGATCCCGGTATCTTGGAGTTTATTGATCATTAGCTAGTTGATCGGGCATTGTTGTGGAGACTCGAGGTATACCTGTTGTCGCGTTCGCATGTGTAATGATCCGACTTGTCGTTTTGAACATTTATACTCCTTTCAATAATTTGAAGTCTTGAGCAGCTTCGTAATGTGTATTGTGACTTGTTTAAATTGTTGGCTTTGGTTTTCAGATGATTCGGAATTAAATTAAAAGAACAATCCTTGTTTAGAAGCTTAAATAAAAAGAGTTGACTGAAGTTTGACTTTTGTGCACATGATTTCGAAATGGAGTTTTGATGGTTCCAATAGCTCTGTATAGTGAATTTGGACTTAGGAGTGTGTTCGGATATTTATTTGGAAGTCTGTAGTTGATTTTGGCTTGAAATGGCGAAAGCTGGAAATGAAAGGTTTGGGAGTTTGACCGGGGAGTTCAATTTTTGATATTGAGGTTGGAATCCAATTCTAGAAACTGGAATAGGCCAGTTATGTGATTTAAGACTTGTGTGAAAAATTTGAGGTCGATCGGACTTGATTTGATAGGTTTCATCATCAAATGTAGAATTTGAAATTCGTTAGTTTTCATTAAGCTTGAATTAGGGTGCGATTCATTGTTTTGCTATTGTTTGATGTGATTTGAGGCCTCGACTAAGTCCGTAATATGTTTTGAGACTTGTTGGTATGTTCGGACGCGGTCCCGAGGGATTCGGGTGACTTTCGAACCATTTCTAGGCCAATTTTAACTGCTGGTTTTTGGCTACAACAGTGTGCATCGCAGAAATATTTGTTGCACGGAGTTGACTTTGGAAGCTTATATCTCCTAATCTGTAAGGAATTTGGAGATGATCTAAAATTAAAAGTTGTAGGCCTTTGAGTCTAGTTTCCAGAAATGAAACCATACATTATTTGGACATTTATACAGAAATTTATGATCGACTAACTGAAGCCTGGTACTGCAGTTGTTTTGCCTAGCAGTGTGCATCGCAGATATTTCTGCTGCACATGACTGACTTTGGAAGCTTATATCTCGTAATATATAAGGAATTTGATAATGATCCAAAACTGAAAGTTGTAGCCCTTTGTATCTAGTTTTTGGAAATGTAAACCATTTGGCAGATGGAGTTAGGTACAAAGAGTTACGATTGATACACTATAGGTTGTCTGGGAAGAGTTTTTGGAAGAGTCTAGTGTTAAGAGCATAAGCATGTAATGCTCCAAAGGTCCATTTTTAGTTCTAGAGATAAAAATTCAATTTCGAGACTTTCGGGAGTTGGATAATGAATTATAGGAATAATATGAAATGTTTGGTCTAATTTCATTAAGTCGCGGTTGGGGTTTTAGCGCGAAATATGAGTTAATTGTTTAATGAGCAAAATTGGTATCGCATTGAGAAAATGAGCTCCAAATTGAGTTTCGATTGAACGACTAGGTTCGTATTATTATTTGTGACTCATAGGAACAAGAATCGTTGAATTCTAAGTTTGTATGATGGAGTTAAAGCCTTTACAGTGAAAACATAAATTACTGGTGCAAGCAAGTTCTGGTGCGGACCTTTAGTGACGGGAAATGGACTTTTAGAGATGGGAAATGGACTTTGAGCGACCAAATTAGTGTTTTTATTGAGCAGTTTTGTTGTTTTAGCTCATTTCAACATTTTTTGGGTGAAGGAACACGGGTTGAGGCAATATTTGAGCGAGAATTCACGAGAAAACTTGAGGTAAGTCCCTTGTGAGCATTGTTAGTCAATAATATTGAATTATCATTGAGTATTCTGACTAGATTACGTGTTTTTAAGGTGTAATTCGAGAAATTGGGCCTAGGGATTTGAAAATAAGATATGAGATTTGGAGGTCGAGTTGATGTCGGAATTTGGTAAATTTGGTATGGTTGGACTCGTAGTTGAATGGGTGGTCATATTTTGTAACTTTTGTCGGGTTTCGAGACGTGGGCCCCACTGGTGATTTTTGAGTGTTATTTCGGAGTATTTTCGTATGGAATTAATTCTTATAAATTGTGTTGACTGTATCGAATTAATTGTGACTAGATTCGAGGCGTTCAGAGGCCGATTCGCGAGGCAAAGGCATATTGGAATAAGGAATTACACGGTTTGAGGTAAGTAACACTTCTAAACCTGGTTCTAAGGGTATAAATCCCCGAATTACGTATTGTGTGAATTGTATGGAGGTGACGCACATGCTAGGTGTTGGGCGTGTGGGCGTGCACCATACAAATTGTGACTTAATTGATTCCGTGGAGTTGCATAATCAAATAATCATGTCATTATCCGCATATTTTCTACGTGTTAGAGGCAATTGAGTTGAGACTCGTGTTAAAGATCATGTTTAGGCTACGTACCGATATTTTGGGATCCACATAGGTCTTATTGTTATTGAATTACTTGTTTGAATTGTAATTTTGTACTCAGCCACATCTATCATTTGCATATCATATCTCAATCTCTATTGTCTTGATTGATACATCATATCATCATGTCGGGTTGAGTTTTTCGTCATTGAGAGCCTAAGAGACTGGAGATTTTGAGTGATATTTATGGGATCGGGCTACATGTCGTAGCATATTTTATTTATTTATGCATGGATCTGGCTATTATAGCGCTTGGGCAGACGGAGCCTCTCCGGAGTCTGCACCCCCCACAGTGAGCGCGATTGATTTTATATTGAGGGATGGATCTTCCCTGGACATGTATCTTGTCCAAATCATTTATATTTGAGGATGGATCGTTCCCTGGGCATAGATCTTGCCCGAGTCATTTATATTGAGGGATGAAACTTCCCTAGACATGGATCTTGTCCGAACTATTTGATGGATCTTCCCTTGGGCATGGATCTTGCCTGAATCATTTATATTGAGGGATGAAACTTCCCTAGACATGGATCTTGTCCGAACTATTTGATGGATCTTCCCTTGGGCATGGATCTTGCCTGAATCATTTATATTGAGGGATGAAACTTCCCTAGACATGGATCTTGTCCGAACTATTTGATGGATCTTCCCTTGGGCATGGATCTTGCCTGAATCATTTATATTGAGGGATGGATCTTCCCTGGACATGGATCTTGTCTGAATCATTTATATTTGTGGATAGATCTTCCCCTGGGCTGGATTGGCCTTATACAGTACTGAGTGACTGACTGTCAGTTGATGTGTATATATATATGGGATGGATCTTCCCTGGGCTGGATTGGCCTTATACAGTACTTAGTGATTGAGTATTTTGAGATTTTGAGTACACGAGGTTTCCACTGAGGTGCATCACATATAGCATGAACATTGGCATGTAGATATAGAGATGTCATATTCCTCATATCATTCAGAATTGATCTATTTTATTTGTACTGAGTTTAACTGTTGAACTTGAAAGCATGCCTACATTTCTGTACTGTTATTATTTTTTATACTGGACTGTACCTATTGAGCTCGTCACTACTTTCAGCCCAAAGGTTAGTCTTGTTACTTATTGAGTACATGGGGTCGGTTGTACTCATACTATACTTCTACACCTTATGTGCAGATTTTCTGATGCTGATGTAGTTGCGTACAACGAGAGCTGGAGCTAAATATGTACCTGTGTTCCAGTCATTGCTGCCTCTTGTTCATGGTAGCTTTAGAATTTTTAATATGTTCATGTATACTTCAGACATATGACGTATATTTCTTTTTCACACCAGCTCTGTAAATTCTAATCTTAGAAACTCATGATTTGTACTACTAGTCCTTGAAGAGTGTATTAGAGTCAGTTGAATATCTTTAAAAATTGGATTGTTGTTATTTGGCTTACCTAGCGGATGAGGTTAGGTGCCATCACGGCTAGTTAGATTTTGGGTCGTGACAGCAGGTCTCAGAGTCACCTTCTGAAATTTTACTTTGTAATGATTATTCCTATTCCGGAACTGTTGTATTTAGAGATTTTCTAGTAAATTCATTAGAGCTTATAACTTGTACTACCCGTTTTGGTATTGTTAGCTTGTATTAATAAGTTTATGTTTCATGTTTAATAGTTGTTGGTTGAGTTTGCCTTTAATTCAGTAAGTATTAGGCTTACCTAGTCCCTAAGACTAGGTGCCATCACGACATTTTACGTAGGAAAATTGGGGTCGTGACAAAATTAAAATCAGAACATCAACTAATTCCTACGTGGGGCATTTCTACACGTACACTTATTATGTCCACTCTGCCCACGTATACTACATGAATGTTGACTCTTCTTCTAAAGCAATTCACTTAATGGCTTATCGTACTTCTTCTTTGGTCTTCCAGGAGGTCTCTTCCATATGGGTGGTAAGACAACTTCCTCTGATATATGTGCTGATATATTCCATTCACTTCGGTCAGGGAGAGGATACATGGGCACCTCGTATGTTATTACAACAGACTTTGATTTATAATAGTTCGAGCAATAATCATCCGGTATTAGAAACTTGCTTTTTAAGACAGCCCAAACATGTGGGCATGGTAACTCATCAACTTGGAACCTTCCAATCCTACAATTTTTCTTTTGGAGGAAAATGGTGTAATGCCTTATTTCATCATTCACCATGTGCAAGTGTTTAGTCGATGGTACAACCTACATTAAACGAAGAAATATTAGTTTTGGACATTTGTACAAAACATGTATATGTCATGAATACATGGAGTACATACAGTATACATGAATATATGATATAAATATTTGAAATACATTGAATATCAATACTAAAATAAATAGAATATAAACAGTGAATATATTTATTTTTGAAATACAATGAAATATAGTAAAATACTCTGAATACAAATAGAAATACAATAAATACAACCAATGAAATATACTGAATACAGCAGTAATAACATATATAAATACTGTTAATACAAATATATTTGAGTGCACTGAATACAAAATAGTGAATACATTATGATTGAGACATTGAATATAATCAATGCGACCCTGAAAACCAACTACTGAAATACACTAAATACAACAGTTAAATACATTTGAATACAAGCAGTAGGTTTATTAATATATATGCAGGTAGTAGGTTAATATTACAGGTTGTATCCGACATAAGTACATGATGTATTCATATATCTTAATTTTGTCAATGCAAGTAATTATAGCAAACTATAAAAAACTTACAGTCATACGGGTAGACATTGCCTCATTCAATGTAAGAATCTCTTGATATATTTTCCCAAGCGTTGTGTGCATGTGTGAGGCTTCTTTTCGATTGATGCAATTCCAACGTCCAAACATCTTCCTAACTTCTTCTAGGAAGTCATATATTGGCAATTCTCTTGCTGATACAAGTGCCGAATTGATTGACTCAGCAATATTTGATGTCATAGAATATCCTCGATTAACAGTTGCATACAACCTAGCCCACTTATTGTATCCAGCTAATTCTAAGTAATCTTTCACCCGAATATCCACCTTTTCCATTATACTATCAAAATCATCTTGGGTGTATGCTTTTGCTATTGAAAAGTATACCTCGCTTAACTTCTCATGACTCTTTTTGAACTTTTTGTATACATTGTTCCGTAGATGCCATATACAAGCAAAAAGAGGTACGGTAGGATACACTCTGGATACAGATTTGATGATGCTCTCATTCCTATCTGTAACGATGCACATCTCTTTTCCGTTCACCATAAACTACCTTAAATTTCTCAAAGAACCACAACCAAGCGGCATCATTCTCTTAATCAACTACACCATATGCTAGTGGCATATGTCCTATAAATACAATTGCATACAGACAAAAAATATCATTAATGATACATCTGTAATGATACACACAGCATTTTTATTTTTCAACAAAGCTTTGAATATAGAAACATACAATGAAATACAATGTTTGTTACATTAATACAATATAAAAAATGTTGAATATATTGTATAGAATAGTATATTATGAATACACTATTATAAATGGTTCACTTCTCCAATAACTATTTCAACACATTCTATTAAAAATATTGATACAGAAACATGCTATGAAAGACAACATATATTATTAATACAACATAATATATGTTGTATTCATAATATGTTGCTATGAATACAGTATAAAACTATTATGAATGCACAAACATACAGTTGTATGCAACATATATTATGAAGTTGTACTATGTAATAGCAGTCAAACCTGATAGCATTTGACCTATCAACTCGGAATTGAAACCTTTCAACAGTTGCATATTGCTTTATCATCGCCTTCAATGTGACCTTATCCTTAAATACTTGTCCAGCCATCACCTCTTTTGATTAGTATTTGAAATAATCAAATCCCTTTTCGGTTCGAAAACCTCAATTGGTTCGCCTGCGTTTAAATATGCAAGTGCAAGTGTATCAACTGTATCAAATGTATTCACACCATCTGTAGAGTCAAGTTGCATTAGGTCACTTTGCATTAAAGTTCCGCCTCCTACAATTTTCTTATTCAATGTAGTTATACACAATGGATACATCCCGAATTCATTGTTCCCATTTTCTACTCTACATACACCTTGAAACCCATGCCACTGTGTATTTCCATAGGCGTGAAATTTCCTTCCACTTTGTAGTCAATTTTAATTGACTTGGAGCTCAAATCTATGTAAAGTTGCTTCGAAATTGAAGCAACTAAATTATTGTACGAAGCATACTCCTTTATCAATATCCCCTTAATCGAATAATCGACATAACAATTTTCAATGTTCCACTTTCCAGAATGACGAATTAGCAATGTTAAGCTTGCCATCTAGTAAATCGAATTACTAAATATTATATAGGTACTTGTCTCAATTCCGGCCAGAAAAAATTCCTATCAATGACGGTCAAATCAAAACCTCGAACTATATCAGAAAAACAAAAATTGACTGAATCTCTGAAGCTCTGCAGATTGTATCTTGTTGTAGTTGAATATACAATGCTCTATTTTTTGTGTTTAGCGGCTGAAAAATTATTCTAATTAATTAGGTTGATAATGAGGCGTGTTCGAATTGATTTTGTTGAGTTATATTAGGAATGTATCACGTTAATTGATTCTCTTTCTATTATTATACAGCTAGAGAGACCTATTTTTAAGGTGATTTCCATTACTGTATTGATAAATACATGGGGCGAATACATGTGAATACAGTTGCGTACAACTAGACTGCCCTATTTTTTAAGCGATTTTTGCTACTGTATTCATGAATACATTAGCGCGAATAGTAGCAAATACACTACCGTAACAACTGAATAGTAGCTATATGAAGTCCCAAAAATAATGTTTTTTCATGTATTCATACTAAGTATAGTCGTGCCCAAACAAAAATACCTTCTCACGCGCGAAATAGGAAAATACTCTGTAAATATTGCACATGCACACCGCATGGAGCGATGCGCCATGCGGGGCATTATTGGGGATTTCCAGAGAGTTGATTTCTAATAGATGGCAGGTTTTCTCAGAGTTTAGCTTTTTTCTTCGATTTTGACATCCAGACTTGGTCCTCAACCCCCGAACGCGATCCCGGATTAATCCCTTGGGCTTTTACTCAGACTTCAAAGCTCCAAATCACTCGAATTAGCTTCAAAACATTTACATAGCTCGGAATTCTCGTACAAGGCATAAAATAAATAATTAGTGTAAAACACTAGCGATTAAAGCTCAAACTCAATTAAAGAGCAGCAAACTGGAGTGAAATAAGCGACTAAAATACGAGATTATAACCTACCATCAACACCCCACACTTAAACCATTGCTCTTCTTCGAGCAATCTAACTACACTTCATATTGACACGGCCTTTTTAAACAACTCTCATAACTCATCAAACCAAGACTATTTATAATAGATTAAGCACCATAACGTAACATCATAGCCTCAAAATTTGACTCAAAAGCACCATGCATTATTTATAACCCGCTAACTTACATTATCTTTCCTTCATGAATCAAGTGCCCTCACCACAATAGAGAGTCGTTCCACACATAATATATATTAAGAATAATTAGGAACTCAAGATAGAAAATATTCACTCACTCTCAGAAATTACATTCATATGCCACAAAAGATGAACCATAGGCTTTCCCATAGTGTACTACTCAACTAATTGAGCCCATTCAGTCAAGGATCAAGTAGGACTTTAATTGATTGTAATGTAGGCTGCGGAACGGGTAGGATACGTTTAGATATAAGGGTGACTATACCTACCTTAGCACTTTAATACATACAATTTAACATTTAAAACCCACACTTATGTCGAACCATAACTCCACCTTCACATTAATATATATTAACTCCCAACTTCATCAAGCACAATTACATCAAAAGTTACCACTCTCAAAGAACATTTTTCACAATAATACAACTATTTCGTTTTCTTTTTCAATTCAAGTGGCTCTTACTTTTTTTTCCAAAACAGTGCACCTTCTTCCTTATTTCAATAGTTCCACTCAAAAGCCAAACCGACACCCCACACTTTAACTTTTACAAAGTTCATACAATTCAAGTGCTCACGAGAAGTATAAGGTTCAAATAGATGGCCAATTCAAACAAACGGGTAAGGCTTATAATGTGGTTGCAAAAGAAAGAGGATTACACGCTCAACGGGGTTAACTAAGATACATAACAATTAGTCGGGTAAACACATATAACTGGCTCAACAAATGTCGTGACCCAAAATCCGACTAGTCGTGATGGCACCTAACACAACCCGCTAGGTAAGCCAATTAACCACTAACCAATTCCAATAACAATTAATAAACCAACTAAATCAAGAAATATCTGGATCTAATACATTCCCCAAGAACTGGTAGTACAAATCATGATCTTCTAAGAATAGAGTTTACAAAGCTGAAATGAATTAAATACATAGTTTTATTTGAAAAGTACATAAACAGAGTTTCATAGCCCTAAAGCTACCACGAACAAAGGGTGGCTACAACCGGAACACAGGTACATCTTCAAATCCAGCTCCCATCGAACACAGCAACATCAGCAGCCAACATCTGCACGCAAGGTGCAGAAGTGTAGTATGAGTACAACCGACCACATATACTCAATAAGTAACAAACCCAACCTTAGGTTGAAAGTAGTGACGAGCTAACAGAAAGGTAGGGTCCAACACAAATATTCCCCGACAGTTCATAACAACATAGTACAATAACAAAAGAAGAATCTCAGAAATAAAAGGCTCGGTTCGTTCATAGTTCCAGAAAAAGAGGCATTTCTTTTCAAGTATCTTAGTAAAACTCCAAATCTTTTACCGAAAAGCCAATATACGAGTAAGTTTGAAAACTGTGATTATCCCAAAACTACTTTCAACAAATAGTAAGATGTTTCATTTTTAGACAGCATGAGGAAAGTACTTCTCTATGCCTACATGTCAAGATACAGATAAAATCATAGTTGTCCCCAAAACTAGGTAGCAGAAGGAAATGCACCTCTATGCATGTATCTCAAGTACGCATGTCAAATGCAATGCATCTCGATGATGAGCTCATGTACTCACACTCTGAGAGTACTCCATCTCATTGTCTCGCGTTGTCTCTCACTATGCTCAGCACACTCAAACACTCAACACTGTACCATACCCGTTGCGGCGTGCAGCTCGATCCTTATTTATAGTCGACTGTGCTCACTGGGGGTGTGCAGACTCCGGAGGGGCTCCTTTCCGCCCAAGCGCAATAATCCGCACAGACAACTCATGTGCTGCACGGACAGCTCATGTGCCATAAAATCAATATCTGGAATCACACAGATAACTTACGTACTATAATATCAGCATCTGGAATCGCACGGACAACTCACGTGCTATAGTGACAACATCCTCACAAACAGGCCCCCGGCCTCACTCAGCCATCAATCTCTCCAGTCTTACTCACGGGCACACAATGTCGTGAAGCTAGCCAGATAACAATGATATGATGTATCGATAAATAACTGAGACTGAGATATGATATGAATGCATGAATATGACTGAGTAAGCAATATCAATGAAATCGGTGAGATGACAGTAAGAAACAACCATTATGGGTCCAAACAATATCGGCCAAATGCCTAAATATGATATCTAGCATGAGTGACAGCTTAACTACTTAATCACATGCTGAAAACACGAATATCAACAAAGTAGGACCACTATACAGTGCCATGAAAATAACAGAGTCCCAATTCACATGGTTCACGCCCACACGCCCGTCACCTAGCATCTGCGTCACCTCAATACCAATCCCATAACACGTATTTCGGGGTTTCATACCCTCAGCAGTAAGATTAGAAGAGTTACTTACCTTGAACAAGCCAATACCAATGCGGAACAAGCCAAGCGGTGCTCCAAAGATGCCATCCCACTCATTCCGACCTCCGAACGGCTCAAAACTAAACAAAAACAACTCAAGTACATTAAACAATGCGAAAGGAACCAATCCCGATCGAAAAAGATCAAGTCTTAAATCAAAATCCCGAAATCAGCCAAAATCCCAACCTGAGCCCCCACCTCGGAACCCGACAAAATTTACGAAACTCAACAACCCATTCAATTACGAGTCCAACCATACTAGTTTCACTCAAATCCGACTCCAATTCGATGTCCAAAACTCGAAAATTCATATTATGAAACTTTAGGCCAAAACCCCTAATTTGCTCTTTACACTTCATCAACCAAAAGCTAAAATCGAAAATACATTCATGGAATATAACCGAAACCGCGTAGAGAACACTTACCCCAATTCATATGGTGAAAATAGTTCCAAAACTTGCCTCAATCCGAGCTTGAAAATATAAAAATGAAGCCAAAATCGCGAACCCTTGTATATAACATTCTGCCCAGCACATCCGCATTTGCGGAAAGTTTATCGCACCTGCGACCACCTCTTTTGCGGAAACACCTCGCACCTGCGCTGTCCGGCTTCCTCACCATTTCTGCTTCTGCAACTCGCTGCCCGCATCTGCGCCGACGCATGTGCAGAAATCACATCGCACCTGCGACTTCTGCTGACACCCTCCAACTTCGTACCTACGCTCGAGCTGCCGCAACTGCGGCATCGCATATGCGCCCAAATCTCTACTTCTGCTGTCTTCCTCACCCAGCACTATTCAAGTATCTGCGACTCCTTTGTCGCTTTTGCGGCCATCACACCTGCGCAAACGAACCACAGGTGTGATCATACCAGAACCAGCAGCCTTAGGAAAAATCCAAAATGCGATGAAATGATCTGAACCTCATTCAAAACTCACCCGAGCCTCTCGGGACCCCGTCCGAATATACTAACAAGTCCAATAACCTAACACGGACCTACTCGAGGCCTCAAATCATGCATAACCATATCGAAATGATGAATCGCTCCTCAAATCAAAATCTATGAACTTTGAAACTTCAACTTCCACAACCGATGCCAAAACCTATCGAATTACGTCCGATTGACCTCAAATATTTGTACACATGTCACATTTCACATTACAGACCTATTTCAATTTCCAGAATCGGATTCCGACCCCGATATCAAAAATTCCACTCTCGGACAAACTTTCCAAAATTTCAACTTTTGCCATTTCAAGCCAAATTTCACTACGGACCTCCAAATAACAATCCTGACATGCTCCTAAGTCCAAAATCACCCAACGGAGCTAGCTGAACCATCAAAACTCCGTTACGGGTTCAAATTCACAAAAAGTCAAATTTGGTCAACTCTCCCAATTTAAAGCTTCGATAGTGAAATCCATTCTTCCAATTCGATTCTGCATAACCTGAAAATCAAAATCGACAATTCACATAAGTCATAATGCATCATACGGAGCTACTCATGCCCGTAAACTACCGAGCAAAGTACAAATGCTCAAAACGATCGATCAGGTCGTTACATCCTCCCCCACTTAAACATACGTTCGTCCTCGAACGTGTCCAAAGTTGTTCTCAAAACCATCAAACCGCTGTATAACCTTACCATACACATACCCGGGGATGATCCCCAATCACCCTTACCCATACAAGTCTGATAACACAACATAACCGAAATTTCTCAATGCAACCTAGCCCACAAACCTTCGAATCAAATTTCCAACATCCGGAATTTCTTAAAAGATCTAAATCCCTCAACCTATACATTATATAAGTCTGAATAAGTTGTACCAAAAGCCATAACCATAACTCAAATACTGAAAACTCAAATACCACATACCTCAAATGCTCGAAGAAATAATTTCTAATCACAGTAGCTGCTCAAAACGACCCAATGCCGGTAATAAACCTCAGGTCAAACAAAGCCTCGTTCTAAACCTTCGTACACTGCCAATGATGAAAGAAACATGCAAAACTCATAACCATTCATTAGATCAACCAGTCATGGAATTCCCTCTCATTCGACAAGAACTATAGCCCATTCTAAGCCGACTTTCGATATTATCCTTCCAAACATGCTGTAATCAATTCCGATAGTATCCATTCTAGGTCCAATGACCTCATCTCATCCAACACGACCACTCTAGTAACATGACACATCAATACAATCTAAAGACACAACTTGGGCAATCCGTGCACCAAATAGCAATATTCCAAATGTAATCAATCACGAAATGACTCAAATAAGAGAACCGTCCCGCAGGCTCGACGGGTACCAACCCAACATAATGCTAAGAACTCATCACACACCGTAGAACCATAACACACGAATCTAACACAAAGGATCATATCTCAACATAACTCTGTCTCAACGCGCGACCCCATCCAAACACTGATCCATATGAAATACCTCAGCCACCATGCTCAAAATCAATAACTACGCGCAATCCGACATCAAGTACTTACAGTGCATTACCATAACCATGGAGAAGAAAATGACACAATGCCACACAAACCCGAACGAACATAACCAATGCGCAACCATTCATGCATCACCCAAATACCCATCTCGCATGAATTCTACTATAAGGCCCCAATAGAACTGCACCATGGGTGCATACAACCAACGAATCACGACCCCTCGTAGCATAGAAGAGTAACTCACCGAACATAAGAGAACATGAATAAGCTCATCTACAACCAAATGACACATCCCTCAACAATGGCAGTATGGAGACAACCAATCCGGCTCGGTGTAGAATACACATACTAATTGGGCCTACCAATGGACCCCCAACTCAACTCCGGGCACCCACACATGGATAAATAACCCTCCGAAATCCCACAATAACCGAATCATAACACTTACTATCATCTAGCTAGCTTCGGCCATGACTTCACAATCCACAACCATGAAAACAACCTGCTCTTGAGAACTCCCAGTCTCTAAATCCATAGAACACATGAATCCCATATCTGATCCCAACTCCACCGCCAGAATATCTAACTCATCTCTCATACACAATCATCCCACGAGGAATACTTCTAAAATACTTTCGTGCCACATAGCAAAATTGTATATCAGCAGTCTATCAACCAGAAGAGTGTCGCAATACCAGTGAAGTATCCATAAATCAAAACACATCGCCCCTTCTGAAATGTATACTCTCATCAAGCCATACCAAATAGTAATATCATTTACCTAGTTATCTAAAACCGTCCATGCTTCCAAACAGAACTGGGATCCCGCTCACATAAATCTCAATCCCACACAACACACCGCATATACCATGCCATCATATAAACAATATGAGAACTTCATAGTCCACTCCGAGTCACAAGAAACTACATACTCAATTAGCCAAGGACCTTCCATTTTATCTCATCCCAGAGAAAACCCCATTGCACAACATATTCCTCATGCCAGTAGGAAATATACTCCTCAAACCGTGGTAAAAACCATTGAGAACTCTTCAAAACCAATTTGCACACAACCAAGCCATCAGAACCGAATCTCTCTAACTCAACCCAGCCACGCAGGTTGCCAAGACCCAAGAGCATTGCCACGAAACACCTGTAGAGACTAGCCACGTCATAAGTACCCAGAGAATCGATCATACCCATTATTGTGCTAACCTTACCTACTACCACACTGTCCTATTTCTTCAAGTCCTTTCCAAATTGCCTTCAAATTGGTACTTCTCCTTGCAAGAACACCGTGATCCCTAACCAAAATTCACCACATAAGAGACCTTAGTATAAAACCATAACGCCCTAAGGACCATAGGACGCCGACTCCCCTTTTAAGCACCCCAAGGCACCACAACCGAGACACCCACTCTAAAGAGACCTTATATGAACCTAAAATTGTTTCCTTCACCTTCTTGATACTGAAATGCACATTCCACAATGATATAAAATGCCACAAGTATTGACACCATCCAATGCAACTCCCAGTTTCTAGCCATATATAAATCTTGAAAATTCCAAATCACTACATATAAATCTTGAATCCATTAGAACAATTCTCGAGAGTCATCCACACTACTCAATTCTCAATTGAACCGACCAAACGGACCGAACGACATGTGCCCCATTAGCACACTAACACCCAAGGGAATAAAGAGTTACCCACACTCCTAAGCAATCGAGCAAATTCCTACTCCACGAACACTACATCCTTTGTGAATAACAACTCAAATATTTTATGATTCCCATATACCCATAGAGTGTAATACAACTTGTATCCAAAACTTCCCTTACTCGAGTCATCCTAAATCTCAACCCCTGCAGTCATAGCTGATTCATACAACATATAATCGTACAATCATCTTGTCGATAAAAGACTCCCCCACTTAGCTCAAATCCATAGATCAAAACACACAACTCGCAATGCCCATACTATATTACTGTCATAATACCGCAGTGAGATTCAACCAAATCCTTCCCGAGCTCTTGTAACGCAAACCATATAATACTTCACATTATCTGCAAATCTTGCATTCACCCTTGTAATAGTCAAGCCAACTTCCACAAGCGATCCAAACTCAAATTGCAACATATATCATTTACTGGTAAAAGAGAACTCTTTACAAAACATCATAAGGACCACACAACCTCAGGACACCTCGCAGGAAATATCCCACAAGCTCTGCCTCAAACTGACATCTCTCTATACCCTTCCACAGCCACGACTACTACGCAATCACTTAATCTTCTTGATTCTGAACTCATCAACAAGACATGAGAATCAACTGCACTCCACAACTAAACAACATGAGAAATCCCTCAACACACCCATAACTCGAGACCATACGCCATATCAAGGAAGAAATCAAACACCCAATAGTCCTTGCTACCTCTCAAGTAAACTCTTCTCGTCATATTTAAACAATCCGAACACATCTCGCAGTCACAAGATACTCACCATATAGCCATTTCACCACTCATCGAGCCAAAACTTCCACTCGCAGGGACATTAAATCATTACCTGACATATGAGCTCTAAAGGCACGTACTCACAAAATCAAAATCTTCATGCTCAAGCTACCGTCAAAACCCGACCTCAAGTCATCCAGACTGGCCCATCATCAGCACGCCAAAATCATATCTCGCACCTCAACCATGGAATCACAAGCCATCGGCACACAGCCGATACCGAGCGCTCACATGCGCATACGAATACGTGAAAGTAATTCAATGCCGCACTATAAGGAAGGAAAGATGGGAAGTATATCCTAAATGTCCTGTAGCCTCTTGAAGATAGGTATGGACGTCATCATACTTATCCGCAAGACTCTACTAGACACTTGCTCATGACTTATAGAACCTATGAACCTAGAGCTCTGATACCACCTTGTCAAGACCCAAAATTTGACTAGTCGTGATGGCACCTAACCCGACCCGCTAGGTAAGCCAATTAATCACTATCCAATTCCAATAACAATTAATAAAGTAATTAAATAAAGAAATATTTATATCTAATACACTCCCCAAGAACTAGTAGTACAAATCATGAGCTTCTAAGAATAGAGTTTGCAAAGATGAAATGAATTAAATACATAGTCTTGTTTGAAAAGTACATAAATAGAGTTTCATAGACCTAAAGCTACCACGAATAAGGGGCAGCTACAACCGGAACGCAGGTACATCTTCAAATCCAGCTCTCATCGAACACAGCAATATCATCAGCCAACATCTGCACGCAAGGTGCAGAAGTGCAGTATGAGTACAACCGACCACATGTACTCAATAAGTAACAAACCTAACCTTAGGTTGAAAGTAGTGACGAACTAACATAAAGGTCGGGTCCAACACCAATATTCCCAACAGTTCATAACAGCATAGTACAATAACAAAAGAAGAATCTCAGAAAACAAAAAGGCTTAGTTCGTTCACAGTTCCAAAAAAATAGGCATTTCTTTTCAAGTATCTCAGTGAAAATCCAATTCTTTTACCGAAAATCCAATATACGAGTAAGTTTGAAAACTGTGATTTTCCCCAAACCCCCTTTTGACAAATAGTAAGATGTTTCATTTTCAGATAGCATGAGGAAGGTACTTCTCTATGCCTACATGTCAAGATACAGGTAAAATCATAGATGTCCCCAAAACTGGGTAGCAGAAGGAAATGCACCTCTATGCATGTATCTCAAGTACGCATGTCAAATGCAATGCATCTCGATGATGAGCGCATGTACTCATACTCTCAGAGTACTCAATCTCACTGTCTCGCATTCTCTCTCACTATGCTTAGCACACCCAAACACTCAGCGTTGTACCATACACGTTGCGGCGTGCAGCCCAATCCCTAATTATAGCTGACTGCACTCACTGGGGATGTGCAGACTCCGGAGGGGCTCCTTTCAGCCCAAGCGCTATTATCCGCACTGAGAACTCACGTGCTATAATAACAATATCTTGAATCGCACGGACAACTCACGTGTCACACGGACAATTCACGTGCTATAATATCAACTTCTGGAATCGCACGGACAACTCAGCGCTATTGTGACAACATCCTCACAAACAGGCCCCCGGCCTCACTCTGTCATCAATCTCTCGAGTCTCACTCACGGGCTCATAATTTCATGAAACTAGCCCGACAATAATGATATAATGTATCGATAAATAACTGAGATTGAGATATGATATGAATGCATGAATATGACTGAGTACGAAATATCAATGAAATCAGTGAGATGACAGTAAGAAACGACCACTATGGGTCCAAACAATATCGGCAAAATGCCTAACCATTATATCTAGCATGATTGATAGCTTAACAACTTTATCACATGATTAAAACACGGATATCAACAAAGTAAGACCATTATACATTGCCATGGAAATAACAGAGTCCCAATTCACATGGTGCACGCCCACACGCTTGTCACCTAGCATGTGCGTCACCTTAATACCAATCACATAACACGTATTTCGGGGTTCATACCCTCAGCACTAAGTTTAGAAGAGTTACTTACCTCGAACAAGCCAATACCAATGAGAAACAAGCCAAACGATGCTCCAAAGATGCCATCCCGCGCATTTCGACCTCCGAACAGCTCGAAACTAACCAAAAATAACTCAAGTACATCAAACAATGCTAAAGAAATCAATCCCGATCGAAAAAGATCAAATCTTAAATCAAAAGCCCGAAATCGGCCAAAAGCCCAACCCGGGCCCGCACCTCAAAACCCGACAAAATTTACAAAATTCAACAACCCATTCAATTACGAGTCCAACCATTCTCCAATTCGATGTCCAAAACTCAAAAATTCATATTATGATACTTTAGGCAAAAACCTCCCAATTTCCTCTTTAAAATTCATCAACCAAAAGCTAAAATGGAAGATAGCTTCGTGGAATATAACCAAAACCAAGTAGAGAACACTTACCCCAATTCATAGGGTGAAAATGGCTCCAAATATCGCCTCAATCCGAGCTTGAAAATGAAAAAATAAAGCCAAAATCGCGAACCCTTGTATATAACATTCTGCCCAGCACGTCCGCATTTGCAGAAACTTCGTCGCACCTACGACCACCGCTTTTGAGGAAACACCTCGCACCTGCGCTGTCCAGCTTCCTCACCATTTCTTCTTCTGTGACTCGCTGCCTGCATCTGCGCCGACGCATGTGCGGAAATCACATCGCACCTACGACTTTTGCTGACACCCTCCAACTTCGTACCTACGCACGAGCTGCCGCAACGGCGACATCGCATATGCGCCCAAATCTCTACTTCTGCGGTCTTCCTCACCCAGCACTATTCAAGCATCTGCGATGCCTTTGTCGCTTTTGCGGCCATCGCACCTATGCAAACCAATCACAGGTACGATCATACTAGAACCAACAGCCTTAGGAAAAATCCAAAATGCGATGAAATGATCTGAACCTCGTTCAAAACTCACCCGAGCCTCTCGGGATCCCGTCCGAATATACTAACAAGTCCAATAACATAACACGGACCTGCTCGAGGCTTCAAATCATGCATAACCACATCGAAATGATGAATCGCACCTCAAATCGAAATCTATGAACTTTGAAACTTCAACTTCCACAACTGATGCCGAAACCTATCGAATTATATCCGATTGACCTCAAATTTTGTACACACGTCACATTTCACATTACGGACCTATTTAAATTTCCAGAATTGGATTCCGACCCCGATATCAAAAATTCCACTCTCGGACAAACTTTCCAAAATTTCAACTTTCGCCATTTCAAGCCAAATTTCACTACGGACCTCCAAACCACAATCCGAACACGCTCCTAAGTCCAAAATCACCCAACGGAGCTATCTGAACCATCAAAACTCTTTTACGGATTCAAATTCATAAAAAGTCAAATTTGGTTAACTCTCCCAATTTAAAGCTTCGACAGTGAAATCCATTCTTCCAATTCGATTCCGAATAACCTGAAAATCAAAACCGACATTTCACATAAGTCATAATGCATCATACGGAGCTACTCATGCCCGTTAATTACCGAGTGAAGTGCAAATGCTCAAAATGTACCGGTTGGGTCGTTACAACAAAGAAATGCCTATATCACTTTCAAGACTAAATAAAACTACTATTTCGCTTTGGAAACACACGGGGCAAGTTCTAGACATCAAATGAAATGCACAGAATAACACCAAACTTCACATACACATGACACCTAACTCACTCCAGATTGGATTATCATACACTCTAGTCAAATCAGTTAAGCAAAGTTAAAATTATTCAATTTAAAGTACTTATACAAGAGTCAAAAATAAGCCTAAACGTCACAACTAAAGCACTTACTGTTCTCAAGGTACAATAAAGTTGAGAGATATTTCTTTCATTTCAAATCATAGCACAAGGTTTCCTACTCCTAAAAATAGAAAACTAACTACACCTGGTTCAAATAAAATCCTTGGAAAAGAACCATGACACAAAGAAAAACCAAGGGGGAATTATTACACTACCTAACAAAATAAAATCCTTTTGTCTTTTTATTTCAACTTTAATCCCTCAAGAAACTCGTCGAATGATATCCAACGCCAGGAAAGGTCAAAAATTTTAAGTTTTAATCATTTTTTCTCATTGTTTACAATTTTTCTATCTCTAACTACTAAAACAACAAAACTAAATTACTAACACATATACATACAACATACAGTTATCCCCCACCCCACACTTTAAGTTGTGGCATGTCCCTATGATACACAATTAAAAAGCATAAGGTAAAGGAAACTTCCCTGAATATCTAGTCGGGGTCTGAGTCGAAGTCGGGCTCAATTCTACGTGCCCGAACCAATGTGCACATCCATGCAGACAACTTATTCTCAGCCTTCTTGGGGTACACCCCACACTTATATTTTCCAATCACTGGAGCCTTTTCATTCAAACTCTTCACTTTACACTCAACACTTGCAGCTGGCTTCTCCTTTCTCACCCCATTTTCTATATTCATCTCGAAAGTCATCGTCTCCTCACCCACTCTAAGCATGAGTTTTCTATCATAAATATCTAATATTGCTCTACCCATTGCTAAGAATGGTCTTCCTAAGATGAGAGGGACCTCCTTATTCTCCTCCATATTCACTACTATAAAGTCTACAGGAAATACAAACTTATCTACCCACACTAAAGCATCTTCCACTATCTCCTCGGGTATCAGAGTTGTTTGGTCAGCCAGCTGTAAAGATATTGGTACCGACCTTATCTCTCCAATCTCACTCTCCAGCTTCTTGTAAATAGATAAAGGCATTAGATTAATTGAGGCACCAGAATCACATAAAGACTTATCAAATTTAATAGAGCCTAAAGAGCAAGTTATAGTAAAACACCCTCGATCTTCACACTTTTATGGGAGTTTATTTTGCAAGATTTCACAGCACCGCTCTGTGATCTTGACTATTGAGGTATCATTTATTTTCCTCTTCTTTGTAAGGATCTCCTTCAAGAATTTGGCATAAGCTGTCATTTAGGAGAGCACTTCTGTGAATGGTAAATTTACATTAACATGTCTCAACATATCTAGAAATCTCTAAAATTGGTTGTCCGGCTTCTCTCTATAAAGCTTTTGGGGAAAAGGTAAAGCAGGTATGTGCTTTCTCTCTTCAGATTCATCCCTTCTTGAATTCTCTCCCTTCTTCTTTTTGTCAGTTCCCTTCTTGCCTTTCTTCTTCTTATCAACTTCATTTTTCAGCTGCTCCCTACTTTCTTTTTCAGGTACCACCACTTTTTCGATAGGGGTGGGCTCTTTCACTACTTGTCCACTTCTCAGAGTCAGTATTTACCATCTCCTTGGGGTTTCTTTCAGTATTAGGTGGTAGAGTAGTTGAATTCTCTCAGATAATATGGTGGCACTTTATCCCACTTCCTTCTCCAAGTTTCGCAACCCTGTGCCAAGTTCTTTGATAGTCGCACCATGAGCTTATATCCTCTCATATGTCTTGACAATAAAGGACTTCATTAGATCTTCTAGCCTAGGTTGATTGGATTGTTGAGGTTGAAACTGCTGCCTTTGCTGATTTTGGAAGCATGGAGCTCCTTATCCCTGGAATCGTAAGTTTTTTTGTTTCCATGTATTTGTATTACCCCCCAGGTGAACTCCATGAAATATCGGGGTGCTTCTGACCGATTGCATTAAAGTTGTAATTTCCCACAGCATTTACTTTCTCAGTTGAGGCTTGACACTCGTGAGTAGGGTGTCATCTTTCACATATATGACAAGCTACGTGATTCTCCTTTGTATTGAAGCTAAGGTCAACCTCTTTATATTTTTTGCCATGGAATCAAGTTGTACCTGCACAGATGTGCTAGCATCAACCTGGTGAACACCATTTGTCCTTCTTCTTTCAGCACTTTCAAAGGGCCACTGATTTTCATCTTCAGACAATTCATCGAGAATAGTGACTATCTCCTATGGTGTCTTTTTAATCAAAGAGCCTCCAGCTGCATTACCCAATGTTCTACATGAGGCTGGTGTTAAACCATCCCAAGAATCTTGGAGTTGCATCCAGATTTCAATTCCGCTATGTTGACACTTTCGAACAAATTCCTTAAACCTCTCCCATGCTTCAAAAATAGTTCAATATCTTTCTGGCAGAAGCTAAGAATTTCTCTTCTAAACTTGCCCGTCTTAGCTGAGGAGAAATGTTTTGGTCATCTTCTCCCATGTTCTAATTGATCCCTGAGGCAAGCTTCGAAGCCACTGCTTCGCATCATCATTGAGTGTGAAGGGGAATGCCCTTAAGTAGACTGCATCTTGTGATACACCATTGTATTGAAAGGTGTTCATAATCTCATTGAAGTCCATTAGATAATTGTTTGGATCTTCTTTCATCTTTCCTCTGAAGACACAACAGTTTTGCAGAGTTTGGAGCAACCCCTACTTCAATTTAAAATTATTCGCAGCCACTGGAGGTGGTCTAACACTTGATAAGCCTTGGTTGTAGACCGGTCTAGAATAATCTCCAAGTGGTCTCCTAGCACCCATAGGTTGATTCTGAATAATTCTCCGAGCCCTCTCCTCTTCATAGACAAGTTGTGCATTTCGAAGGCTTCTTCCTCAGCATCTCGTGCAGCTTTTTCTCGTTGTTGGGTTGCCTCTCTTGCAGCCAAATCAATATTATCATCATCTCCAGCCATAATTTCTTTGGTTGACGATTGCCCAACCTTCTCTATATTCTCGGATTCCTCAACTGTCACAGTTGTTTCTCGATTTCTGATTCCTATGGTAGCACTTCCTCCCTAGAAGATCGAGTCATGCACCACTCTTACCCGCAACCTGCGCACAGTCAGAGAACACCAACCGTAAAAAGGAAAAAATAAAAATAAAAATTCCTTAATTAGCATTACAACTATTTCAAACACTATTGATTTCCAATCCCTAGCAACGGGCCCAAATTTGACGAGCTTAAAACACACACCTATATATGCTCGCTAGTCAAAGATAGTATAGTATCGTATCCATAGGGATCAGGTTTAAATAGTATTATCGTAGTTTGTATCTAGATTTCTATCCAAGATAATCAACAGTTGAGAATTATGTGAATTAACACTAAAATTAACTACGAATATAGAGCTAATTGACTAATGACAATCGAAACAAAAGCAAGCAAGGAAGATATCAATGGAAGAAAATAGGGAGTGATTGGATAGGTCTAAGATAAATGTCTGGGATATAATCTAGTGAATTCACTTCTAATGTTCAAGTGAGTTTCTCGAATTCACTAAATTATCAGTTCAAATATTTAGTAGAAACTCCTATCTCGATTAAGTTTCAACATTACAATATGAACCAATTTAAGCTCGGTGAAGATATGCAGGAATTTGTAGTGGGTTGGTCTTTAGGAGAACCTCTTTTGATTATCCTCCTAACTAGGTTTAGTCAACAATTCAACTAGCCTCTGTCGATTACTAATAAGAATTAATGAATTCAACCAATAAGATAATGCAAACATATCACAAGTCATGCCTCTCTCGATTACATGAACATGTGAATATAGATGCAACAATTAAAACACCCAAAACGATTCAATACATAAAACAACTAGAGTTAATATCCACAAACAAATATCAATACACCAAATCCATCAATCCCTAACGAGAACTACTCCATAGATACGGAGTAATTCATCACAAATATAAAGAAAAGCATAAGACGATCCAAACTCTTATTGTCACGATCCAAACACCAACCGTCGTGATGGCGCCTATCATGGAACTAGGCAAGCCACTACTCAACTATCTCAACACATTAACAGCTTTTAAAAATATAGGAAAAAATAATTAATATTTAAGAAAACCTTTTTTTTGGTAACCGAAATAACCCGCAACACAATACAATCTCTCCCAAAATCGGGGTGTCACCGAGTACACGAGCATCTATGTCAGAAGACATTCTACTACAATATCTAAGGAGTAAAAACTGAAGTACAGATAAGGATAATGAAGGAGATTCAAGGCCTGCGAACGCCATGTAGCTACCTCGATAGTCTCCAAGATCCTGTCTTCTCAATCAGCAGTTGTCGTAACCAGAAGTACCTGGATATGCACATGAGGTGCAGGGTGTAGCATGAGTACAACCAACTCAATAAGTAATAAACCCAAACTGTGGGCTGAAAGTAGTGACGAACTCAACCGGCACAAATAAAATATAAATAATTGTGCGAAAACGTAGGGATGCTTTCAAGTTAAATAGATAGTTCAAAATAGTAAAGTAGATCAAGTCTTAACAATGTGAAGAATATATCTCTTCTACTTCTACATGCCAATGCGCATACTGTATATGATGCACCATGTTAACAGTCTCATGTGCTCACGCTCTCAAATGCTCAACCACTCTGTACTGTATATGGCTTATACGGCCCAGGGAAGATCCATCCCGGAATATATACATCACTGACCATCGGTCACCCAGTACCGAGGAAGGCTAATCCAGTCCTAAGGAGAAGATTCATCTCCAAGTATCAAGTACTTCGGACAAGATCCATGTCCAGGGAAGATTTATCCCTCAATAATATCAATCGCGCTCACTGGAGGTGTGTACAGACTCCGAGAGGCTCCTACAGCCCAAGCGATATTACAAATCAGTATAACCGCTGTGGCGTGCAGCCCGATCCCATAACTATCACTCATAATCGGGCTCTCGGCCTCACTCAGTCATCAATCTCTCCAGTCTCATTCACGAGCTCACAATGTCATGAAAACTAGCCCGAAACAATGATATGATGTATCGATAAATAACAACTGAGACTGAGATATGATATGAAATGCATGAACATGACTGAATACAAAGTATCAATGAAATCAGTGAGATGACATCAAGAAACGACAACTAGGGGTCCTAACAGTACTGACATAAAGCCTGAACATGATATCTAGCATGATTGATAGCTCAATTACTTTATCACATGAGGAAAACACGGATATCAACAAGATAGAGTCACTATACGGTGCTAAGGAATCAACCAGGTCACAATTCTCACAGTGCACGCTCGCATGCCCGTCGCTTGGCATGTGCGTCACCTCAATACCAATCACATAACATATAATTCGGGGTTTTGAACCCTCAGAACCAAGTTTGAAAGTGTTACTTACCTCAAACCTAGAAAAATTCTACTCCAAAATGCCTTTGCCTCTCAAATCGGTCTCCAAACGTCCCAAATCTAGCCACAAGTAGTATAATACAGTCAATATAGGCTAAAGGGACCTATTCCACAAGAAAAGTACTATATTATAGCCAAAACTTTGAAATCGGCCCAAACCCGTCCCCTAGGCCCACATCTCAAAATCCGACAAAAGTAACAAAATATGAAAGCCCATTCACTCACGAGTCTAACCATACCAAATTCATCAAAATCCGACACCAATTGGTCATTCAAATCCTCAAAACTAACTCTCCAAATCCCTAGCCTCAAACCCCCAATTTACACCCTAAAAACACACCATCTATATGGGAAATCAGTGGGGAAACATAATTATTGAAGAAAAAAGAATACAAGGAAATTACCTCAAGAATCTCCTTGAAAATCCTCTCAAAAACCTCCAAAATCCGAGCTCACAATGTTAGAAAAGGTGAGAAATCTCAAAGTCTCGTATTTAAAGACTGCCCAGGTCTTCCGCACCTGCGGTAACTTGGCCGCTTTTGCGGTCTCGTAGGCGCGTGGCAAATCCCGCTTCTGCGCCAAACTCCGAACCTGCGCCCATTTTTTCACACCAGTTCACTCGCTTCTGCGAGACAAACCTCCGCTTCTGCGGAATCAATCTTCAAGGCCAAATCCGCTTCTGCGGCCCCTCTGCCGCATCTGCGATCGCGCAGATACGGGAACACCATCTCACCTGCTACCTTCTGTTGATTCACTCCCTTGGACGCTTCTGCGGCTTACCTCCCGCTTTTGTGGGCACGCACCTGCGATGAGACTTTTGCAGGTGCGATTACACCAGCTGAGTCCAAACTTCAGGAGCCTAACAACATCAAATCTTGACCCGTTAATCACCCGAAATCAACCCGAGGCCCCCAGGACCTCAACCCAACATACCATCAAGCATTAAAATATCATACAAACTTAGTCGAATCCTCAAACCACCTCAAACAACATCAACAACACGTATTACACACAGATTCAAGCCTAATGAACTTTGAAATTTCACAAACGACATCGAAACCTATCAAATCACGTCCGATTGACCTCAAATTTTGCACACAAGTAACAAATGACCCCACAAACCTACTGTGGCGTTCAAAATTGGAATCCTACCCCGATATCAAAAGGTCCACTACCGGTCAAACTTTCCAAAATTCCAACTTTCACCATTTCAAGCCTAATTCTATTCCCGACCTCCAAATCACAATCTGGACACGCTCCCAAGTCCAGAATCACCCAACGGAGCTAACAGAACTATTAAAATTCAAATCCGAGGTCGTTTACATATAAGTTGATATCCGATCAACTTTTCTAACTTAAGCTTTCAATTAAGAGGCTAAGTATCTCAATTCACCCTGAATTCACTCTGAACCCGAATCCACTAACCCGATAAGTCATATAGCAGATATAAAGCACAAAAAAGTAGAAAATGGGGAAACAGGGCTACAACTCTCGAAACGACTGGTCAGGTCGTTACATCCTCCCCCTCTTAAACAAACGTTCATCCTCGAACCGGTCTAGAAACATACCTGGAGTCTCAAATAGGCATGGATATCTACTCTGCATCTCCAGCCCGGTCTCCCAAGTAGCCTCCTCCATGGGCTGACCTCTCCACTGCACCTTCACTGAAGCTATGTCCTTTGACCTCAACTTCCAAACCTGCCGATCCAAAATGGCCACCGGCTCCACATCATAAGTCATATCACCCTC
>AWOL01S0001326.1:63566-100636 GCA_000715115.1 Nicotiana otophora
CCCCTCTTAAACAAACGTTCATCCTCGAACCGGTCTAGAAACATACCTGGAGTCTCAAATAGGCATGGATATCTACTCTGCATCTCCAGCCCGGTCTCCCAAGTAGCCTCCTCCATGGGCTGACCTCTCCACTGCACCTTCACTGAAGCTATGTCCTTTGACCTCAACTTCCAAACCTGCCGATCCAAAATGGCCACCGGCTCCACATCCCAAGTCAAATCACCATCCAACTGAACCGTACTGAAATCCAAAACATGAGACGGATCGCCGATATACTTATAGAGCATAGAAACATAAAATATTGGATGCACACTCCACAAGCTAGGTGGCAGGACAAGTTTGTAAGTGATAAGTGGTGATTTTGAATACTTATTTGCGCCTTTTGACTTTTGTTTTAGTTCAAAAATACTTAAAGGTATTCTCGAAGACTAATAAAATATGCTTACTTGCAGGAGTATTGGAAAATGAGCCAAAGTGATAAAATTCAACTCAAGAAGGAGTGATTTGGAATAACTACAAAAATCAAGCAAAACGGCTAAAGCGCGGACCGCAGAACAAGAAGCAAATTTGACAGTGCTGCAATGCAAAGTGCGGACCGCACAATAATTGTGCAGCCGCATAAGTCAAGGTTCAGAGAGTTGGGAATTCAAGACAATCAAGACCTGCGGGCCGCACTATAATTGTGCAGCCGCAGAAGTCAAATGTGCTGAAATGTGCGGTCCGCAGAACTCAAGATGTGCGGCCGCACTCAAAATTGTGCGGTCCGCAGAACGCAAGAAGGGAGGCCGCAGATCAGAATTGTGTGGCCGCATAAACCACTCTTGTCAAGAGTTGCAGCAAAGTGCAGACCGCACACAAACTTGTGCGGCCGCAGAACCTCCTAAATGGAAATTTTGTCTGAAAATTTCAACTTTGTATAAATAGATTACTTTCACGAAATTAGGTTATGTTTTGAACATATGAAAGTTAGTAGCCATTTTTATTTACTGTTTTAGGAAACTTTATCATAGCTTGTCAATTTTACATTGGATTTTTATTTATTTATCATTAAATATGAGTTAAATAATCTTTTCTTCTTTATTTTCTTTATCACCCACTATGAATAGCTATATTTCTAGCTAGGGTTGTGACCCAACCCTAGTGTGGGTACCTAATGGATGTTTGATTTAGGGCTTGTTTATGATTGGGTGTGTAATATATAGCCTAGTTCTTGTTATAATTATAGAATTAATGATTGCAAACATTGATTCAAGCCTATTTAACTTAGTCTCTACTTGAGAAAGAGAGACTTAGTCTAGGAAAACTTGGCCAACAAAAAATTAGGATCAACTCAATAAAATGATAGTCCCAATTAAAGGGTTGAATCTAGAAATAGTAAAACCCGATTTGAGCATCTATCAACTATTTTGTTCATTACCCATTTGGACTTGAGAAAGCCAAATTGGGCAAAACCATTCTATTACCGAGAGGTATTGAGTGGGTAATTGTGTGTTGATTTCTATAATACACCCCGACCAACAAAACCCGCTCTAAAGCCCACACCCCGTTAGGCAAACACCTAGGTGGAAGTCACAGCCCTAGATCTTTTACGTACATGAAAAAAGACAACACAAAAATATGATATTCTTTAGCTTTACATTTGCAATCTGTAGCATAACTTAGAAGTAGAATCAAAACACAGTTTGTGGAAGTGCATCTTAGACAATTTACGTGTTTAGTCCAAATATATACTCAATCCCATCTATGCTCCTTGTGGATTTGATATTGACTCCTAGTTGTGTATTATTATTGCAATCGAATGCTTCACAACCCCAAACTGAGGTGTGATTTGGGTGAGATTAAATTTTGGCGTCATTGCCGGGGAGCATAAAAATGGATTTAGCTATATGTTTGGTTTTGTGTGTGAATTGTCTTCTTTTCCTTTCGTATTACTAATCGTTTTGGTGAAACAATTGTAGGTGAAACAATGGCTCTCAACAATAACGATCCTCTCGGAAACATGCCTTTGGGGGATGTGGACGTGGAAGATGACCAAGTTAAAGAGGTTCCTCCTGAACCTCAAGCAAATAGACGAGGCCGACCGCCTCAAGACAATGTTCCCATTCCACCCCCACCTCCACCAAGAGCGGTTCCACACCGGGTGCTTTCGAATGAAGGGTATGCAAGTGCCATAGTCTCGCCCCGCATTAGGGAAGGCAACTTAAAAACACAAATGCTATGCTCACATTGCTAGAGCAACGGGGATTTTTCACTGGGGCTCCGAATCAAAATGCGTACAAACACTTAAAAGGATTTGTGGACACTTGCTGGGGGAGTAAACAGACAAACATCTCTGAGGATGCTTTAAGGTTTAGGCTATTTTCTTTTTCACTACGGGGGAAAGCCTTGGATTGGTTAGAAAGGTTGCCAAACCAATTCATCCATACATGGGATGAATTGGCAGAGAAATTCATTGCCAAGTTCTTTTCTCTCGTGCATATGGCTACTCTTAGAGATGAGACTCAAGCATTCAAACAAGAACCCAATAAGCCTTTGCATGAGATACGGGAGAGGTACGAAACTATGGTGAAAGAGTGCCCGAACAATGACATGACTAAGGCTATGATTCAACAAACTTTCTATTGGGGGATCAAAACTACCAATCAATGCGTGGTCAACCAACTTGCCGGTAGAAATTTCATGACAACATCATATGCCGAAGCTTGGGAGATCTTAGATGAAATGTTGGATACTTCATCGGCATGGAAAAGTAGAGCAAATATTCCTCAAGGTGATCCAAATGTGATTTACCTACATAAAGAATTACATGATCATAGGCAAGCAATTGCCGAGTTGACCACCATAATGAATCAATTAGCCAAAGCTAAACTTCAACAAGTTCAAGACCCTACGAAAGTAAATGCAATGGAAGGAGTAAATATGATGGTGAACAAGCGAAGGAAAAAGGGTCAACAAGTGCAAAACTGTGCGGAACAATATGAGCAAGAAGATAGTGGGTTTGACCAAGATGAATCTTATAATGAACAAGAGGAGGAAGTACAATATGTGAACAACTTCCAAGGGCTAAGAAACAACTCTCAAGGCCCGAATCAACAACAATGGCGATCTCAAGGTAATCAAGGGAATTGGAACAATCAAAACAACCAAGGTAATTGGACTGGTCAAAACAATCAAGGGAATTGGAACAATCAAAACAACCAAAGCAATTGGGGTGGAAATAGTCAAGGATATTGGGGAGGCAACAACCAAGGGGGGAGGAACAATAATCAAGGGAATCGGGGATCAGGTTTCCAAAGGCTCCCGATGTATCAAAAACCAAGCAACCCGCCTCCGTACCCTTCCCATGGTCCTAGAACGATGAGATGGTACGAATTGAGAACATGTTTAAATAGATGATGGAGAAGAATGCCGACTCTGATGCTCAATTAGCCACTCACAACACTTCAATTCGTATTTTGGAAGTTCAATTGGGTCAAATCTCACAAGCTTTAAACAGTCGTCCTAAGGGGGCACTACCAGGTGACATGGTGGTGAACCCGAAGGGTGGGAACAACACAGGACATGCCATGGGCGTGACTACAAGGAGTGGAAAAGATGGGGATGTAACCACCTCAAGTCAAAGAAAATTGTGGATGATGAACAAGTGATTCAGGAAGATGAGATTCCAAACAGTTTGGTGCAAGCAAATGACAAAGGGAGAATTGATATTGATGAAAATATGGAGGAGACTCAAGAAGAAGTGAACCTGTCTAGGGAACACATTGTTGACATATTGGAACCGGTAGTGCCAAAGGCTAAAGCACCAATGCCAAGGCCTCCTCCTCTATACTCTCAAAGGCTTGCCAAGCAAAATGGCGAGAACCAATTCAAAACGTTCATTGACATGATGAAGAGCTTATCTATTAATATGACATTGGTTGAGGCTTTGGAGCAAATGCCCGGATATGCAAAGTTTATGAAGGATTTGGTGACAAAGAAGAGGTCGATGAATTGTGAGACTATAAAGATGACACATCAACTGAGCGCAATTGTGCAATCAATGGCTCCTAAATTGGAAGATCCCGGCGCTTTCACACTCCCTTGCACCATTGGAAGCGTCGACTTTGCCAAAGCTCTTTGTGATGTAGGGGCGAGTATCAACTTGATGCCCTACTCGGTTTTCAAACTGTTGGGGATTGGGAAACCAAGACCCATTATATGAGGCTACAAATGGCGGATCATACTATGAAGAGACCATTGGGTATTATTTATGATGTGTTGGTTCGAGTTGATAAGTTCATCCTCCCGGCGGACTTTGTGATTCTTGATTGTGAAATGGACTATAAGGTGCCTATTATTTTAGGTAGACCTTTCTTTGCTACGGGGAAGGCACTTGTTGATGAGGAAATCGGCGATCTCACCTTCGGGGTGGGTGATGAAAAGGTGGTTTTCCATGTGTGCAAATCTATGAGGAAACCGAATAGTAATGAAGTTTGTTCGTTTGTGGATTTGGTAACCGGGGTGATTGTTGATAATGCTAGTGCCATGATGAATGTTGATGATACTTTGGAGGCTGTACTACTTAATCATGATGATGATGAGAAGGATGTCTATGTGGAATGTGTGAATGCATTGCAAGGAATGGGGTCGTACACTTATGAACCCCGCAAATTGTCTGTAGATCTTGAAAACCGGAAGACTCCTCCAACAAAGCCCTCAATCGAGGAGCCTCCCACTTAGGAGTTAAAGCCATTGCCTCCACATCTCAGGTATGAATTCCTTGGACCGTTTTCTACTTTACCGGTTATTCTTTCCTCTTATTTAACGAACGTGCAGGTAGACTCTACTTTGGCGGTGCTACAAAAGAGGAAGAAAGCTATCGGATGGACATTGGCGGATATTCAGAGTATAAGCCCCGCCTTTTGCATGCACAAGATTATTTTGGAGGAGGATGCCAAAACCTCCATCGAACATCAAAGAAGACTAAATGAAGCAATGCTAGAGGTGGTGAAGAAGGAGATCATAAAGTGGTTGGATGCCGGGGTTGTTTACCCCATTTTAGATAGCTCGTGGACCTCTCCGGTGCAATGTGTCCCAAAGAAAGGGGGCATGATTGTGGTCACCAATGACAAGAAAGAGTTAATTCCTACAAGAACGGTGACCGGGTGGAGAGTGTGTATGGACTATCGCAAGCTCAACAAAGTCACAAGGAAAGATCATTTCCCACTTCCCTTCCTTGATCAGATGCTTGATAGGTTGGTCGGTCATGCTTTCTATTGTTTCCTTGATGGATATTCTAGCTACAATCAAATTCTTATTGCTCCGGAGGACCAAGAGAAAACTACTTTCATATGCCCCTATGGTACTTTCGCATTCTCGCGGATGCCATTTTGGATTGTGGAATGCACCGATGACTTTTCAACGGTGTATGATGGCTATCTTCACCGACATGGTGGAGGATTTTCTTAAGGTCTTCATGGGTGATTTTTCTGTGGTTGGGAATTCCTTAATGATTGCTTGACAAACTTGGATAAGGTCTTGGCAAGATATGAGGAGACAAACTTGGTGCTCAATTAGGAAAAGTGTCACTTCATGGTCGAGGAAGGCATTGTCCTTGGCCATATAATTTCAAAGAATGGTATTGAGGTCGACAAGGCTAAAATAGAGGTGATTTCTAAACACCCATCCCCTACATCCGTGAAGGGAGTGAGGAGCTTCTTGGGTCATACGGGGTTCTATCGCCGTTTCATCAAGTATTTTTCTAAAGTGGTGAACCCCTTGTGTAAGATTTTGAAGAAGGATTCCAAATTCCATTTCAACGAGGATTGCATGAAGTCATTTGAATTGCTCAAGTTCAAATTGACTACTACTCCTATTATCACCACACCAGATTGGAGCTTTTCTTTTGAGCTCATGTGTAACGCAATTGATGTGGCGGTCGGAGCAATTTTGGGGCAACGTATCAACAAAATCTTCCATCCGGTCTACTATGCTAGTAAGACCGTGGATGATGCCCAAGTCAATTACACGGTGACCAAAAAAGAGCTCCTTGCTATTATCTTTCCTATGGAGAAGGTTTTCTCGTACTTGATGGGTACAAAGGTGATTGTCCACACCTATC
This sequence comes from Nicotiana otophora, assembly GCA_000715115.1. Classification (NCBI taxonomy): domain Eukaryota; kingdom Viridiplantae; phylum Streptophyta; class Magnoliopsida; order Solanales; family Solanaceae; genus Nicotiana; species Nicotiana otophora. Next base: position 69,667 of record AWOL01S0001326.1, read on the forward strand.
ATGCAGCTCTTCGGTACCTAATGAGCAAAAAGGATTTAAAGGCGAGGTTAATGTAGTGGGTGCTTTTATTGCAAGAGTTCGATCTCAAAATTCAAGACCGCAAAGGCAGTGAAAACCAAGTGGCGGACCAGTTCTCTCAATTGCAGGAGGACGGGAGGCCACATGACGGCCTTGAGATTAATGACTCCTTCCCCGACGAGAAACTTCTAGCCATTTCAACGACTGGGATGCCATGCCATGGTTCGTCGACTTAGCAAATTATCTTGTGAGTGGTATTGTACCGAATGAGTTTTCTTCAAACCAAAGGAAGAAGCTCAAATGGGATTTCCTTGACTATTATTCGGATGAACCGTATCTCTTTCGATTTTGTACCGATGGTGTGATTCGACGATGTGTGCTGGAGGAAGAATAAGTGGAAATTCTTGAGGCTTGCCACTCTTCACCATATGGTGGTCACCATGGTGGAGCGAGAACGGCGGCAAAAGTGTTGAGTTTTGGATTCTATTGGCCTACCCTCTACAAGGATACTAGTGATCTAGTCAAGCGTTGTGATGAATGTCAAAGGGCTGGTAGGATTTCTAAGAAAAATGAGATGCCCCTCACCACCATCTTGGAAATTATTGACATTTTTGATGTGTGGGGGATTGATATCATGGCACTGTTCGTAAGATCCTGTGGGAACACATACATTTTGGTAGCTGTGGACTATGTGTCAAAGTGGGTTGAGGCCGTTGCTCTTCCCAACAATAAAGCTCGAAATGTCGTGCCATTTTTGAAAAAGAATATCTTTACAAGATTTGGCAGTCCAAGGGCCATTATAAGTGATGGGGTTCGCACTTTTGCAACAAATCTTTTGATACCTTACTTACCAAGTATGGTGTCACTCACAAAGTCTCGACCCCCTATCATCCTCAAGCAAGCGGACAAGTGGAAGTCTCCAACCGGGAGAGATCAAGAGTATTTTGTCAAATATCGTGAATGCCAACCGGATGGATTGGTCGAAGAAACTTGATGATGCTATATGGGCTTATAGGACGGCTTAGAAAACACCGATTGGGATGTCTCCATACCGGTTGGTGTTCGGGAAATCTTGTCACATTCCGGTGGAACTTGATCACAAGGCTATATGAGCATTGAAGAAGCGTAATCTTGAGTGGGATGTCGCAGCTAACATGAGGGTGGCACAATTTAATGAGCTTGATGAATTCTGATACCATGCATATACAAGGAGAAGATGAAGTACCTCCATGACAAGTACATCCGTAAGAAGGAGTTCAAAGATGATCTTGTGTTATTGTTCAATTTTCGGTTACGGATGATTCCGGTAACGTTAAAGTCTAAGTGGAGTGGTCCGTTTGAAGTTGTGAAGGTGACACTCCTTGGTGCATTAGACTTGAAGCATAAAAATGATGAAGTGTTTAGAGTCAATGGTCACCGGGTGAAGCATTATCTTGGAAAAGTTGATGATGGCCAGGTCGTGGCATTAATTCATTTCAAATGATTGATGGTAATCTGCGTCGTACCGCGACGTTAAGTCAAGCCCTTCTTGGGAGGTAACCCATGTTTATTTTTATTTCTCTTTTTCTTCTTTTTAGAGAGGTTCTATTATGTGGTAACTGGTTTTGAGGTGAATTGCAGAATGAGAGTACTTTGCAGGAACTGTGCTCGAAAAAATGGCTAAGTGTTGAAAAGTACTGACCGCACATTTATTGTGCGGACTGCACAATCTTGCATGCCACGATAGAAAGGAGTCTGCGGCCGCACAATTCTTTGTGCGGCCGCACAACTGGAGACCTAAAATGCAACTCTCTGAAGTTTGAAATTGTAGAGAATTGGCCAATCTGCAGCCACACTTGAAATTGTGCAGTCCGCACAAAAATCCACTGTCGCATCTAATTTTGTGCGGACCACAGATCTTCAGAAGGACCAGGTAAAGAGTGCGGACCGCACACAAAATTGTGCGGCCACACTCAGCTGCACCTATAAATAGCCCCTCCTATCACTGTTCCAAACTTTTCGCACTTAGAACTCATAACACCAAAGCAAGCACAGTGCACAAAAATTGTTTCAAACATCACACTCATTTCATCATCCTAGCTTCTCCCTTGTATCCTTCATCACTGGTATGTTCAATTATTGTTTAAATATTTCCAAATTTTCTTAGTTTTTGTTCTTAATTGGTATAGTTAATTTTAGGCCTAAATGTCAGATGATTCTATTAAGCACATTCTATTAAATGTCAGGAATGAGTGTGCTTTGCAAGAACTGTACTCAAACAAATGGCTTAGTGTTGAAAAAGTATGGACCGCACATTTATTGTGCGGAATGCACAATCTTGCATGCCACGGTAGAAAGGAGTCTGCGGTGTGCGGCCGCACAACTAGAGACCCAAAAATGCAACTCTCTGAAGTTTGAAATTGCAGAGAATTGGCCAATCTGCAGCCGCACTTGAAATTGTGCGGTCCGCACAATAATCTACGGTTGCATCCAATTTTGTGCGGACCATAGATCTTCAAAAGGGCCGAGTAAGGAGTGCGGACCGCACACAAAATTGTGCGGCCGCACTCAGCTCCACCTATAAATAGGCCCTCCTATCACTGTTCCAAACTTTTCACACTTAGAACTCGTAACACCAAAGCAAGCACAGTGCACAAAAATTGTTTGAAACATCACACTCATTTCATCGTCCTAGCTTCTCCCTTGTATCCTTCATCACTTATATGTTCAATTCTTGTTTAAATATTTCCAAATTTTCTTAGTTTTTGTTCTTAATTAGTATAGTTAATTGTAGGCCTAAATGTCAGACGATTCTATTAAGCACATTCTATTAAATGTCAGGAATGAGTGTGCTTTGCAAGAACTGTACTCAAACAAATGGCTTAGTGTTGAAAAAGTATGGATCGCACATTTATTGTGCGGACTGCACAATCTTGCATGCCACGGTAGAAAGGAGTCTGCGGTGTGCGGCCACACAACTGGAGACCCAAAAATACAACTCTCTGAAGTTTGAAATTGTAGATAATTGGCCAATCTGCGGCCGCACTTGAAATTGTGCGGTCCACACAAAAATCTACTGTGGCACCCAATTTTGTGCGGACCACAGATCTTCAAAAGGGCCAGGTAAAGAGTGCGGACCGCACACAAAATTGTGTGATCGCACTCAACTGCACCTATAAATAGGCCCTCCTCTCACTGTTCCAAATTTTTCGCATTTAGAACTCGTAACACCAAAGCAAGCACGGTGAACAAAAATGTTTTCGAACATCACACTCATTTCATCATCTTAGCTTCTCCCTTGTATCCTTCATCACTGGTATGTTCAATTCTTGTTTAAATATTTCCAAATTTTCTTAGTTTTTGTTCTTAATTAGTATAGTTAATTTTAGGCCTAAATGTCAGATGATTCATCATGTGTGCTTAATATTGTGTGGATAATTTCATATGTACTCATTGGGGGTTGTTAAATCATATATCATGTCTACTTTGCCAATACCATGTCTAAATTGAGAAAAAAGTGAAAACCCTAAGTTCAGTGTCGTTTAATTTTGAAGTCTGCGGTTCGCAGATCCTTAGTTTTAAGGCAAGTCCGTGCATTCAATATGCGTACCCGCATTCAAAATTGTGCGGTCTGCGGAAAATGATCTGCGGCCGTAGAAATATTTGTGCAAGTGCATATCCAAACTTCAGAGAACTGGTTTTACTGGACATGAAATTGTGTGGCCGCATTCAAATTTGTGCAATTCGCACTTCAATTGTGTGGCCGCACTTCAAAATTGTATGGTCCGCACAAGGCAATTTGCGGCCGCACTCAAACTTGTGCGGACTGCACTTCCCCCTCTTGCCCACTGTTTTATAATCTATGCTTGTACTTTAACTGACTCATGTTGCTATGTATTGAATAAATTGTTTAGATCAAGAGGACATGGTGACACTTCCAAAGGGAGGGGTGAACCCTCCCGAGATCGAGGCAGGGGTACCCTACCACTCTTCCTGCAAAGAGTGATTAGTAAGAAGGCAACAATAGGCCGAGGTAGAGAACCAGAGCCCTCCAAATCAAGTTCATATACCCCATCTAGGGAAGCATCGGAGGGCGACTTAGTGCAAAGACAGCCTGTTGTGCCAACACAGCCACAGATGTGCCAGGACAGATACCGACTGAGAGACGAGCCTACCTCTTCTGAGAGTAATTATGATGGATCGGAATGGAACATTCAGGATACGGAGCCCTCATCTACTCATGCCCCCGCCGCACGCGTCACAGTTGATGATGATGTTGATATTCCGGATGATGGTCGGGGGGTGATACCAGAGTTGCAGGCCTGGAGAGGTCAAAGAAGAAGGAAGTTTGGGAAGATAGGTTTGTGAACCTAACTGCATTCAATAGGTTTCGTGAGTGGTGGCCATTGCGATCTCTCACTCTTGAGCGACAGTTTGTATTGAAATATCCGGATAGATATAACCCAAATGTGTTAAGACAATTTCGGGAAATAAAATGGTGGAAATGGTTCATGAAAAGCGTATTGGATGCCAAGAAACACTTAGTCTGGGAGTTCTATGCCAATGTGGAGCACATCAAGAAGAGGACTAAGGTGACTAAGGTGCAAAACTTGAAAGTACGATCGGATCAGAGCACCCTGAACACTTATTTAGGGTTCGAGGATATGGAGCCGGTGCAGTATTTACAGAAGTTCGCACTTGGTGATGCAGCTCACCCTTGGCGACGTAGCTCGCCCTTAGTGATATAACTCGCCCTTGGCTAGCTGAGATACTGGCAGCTCCAGGACCACCACCACCATGGATCACAGCAGGGTTTCCTATTCTGCGGAATACCCTCAACTTTGAAGCAAAAGGGTGGCAAACATTTGTATGCAGTCGCATAGACCCAAGACGAAATGAAAAAAACCTTCCAATCCCTCGGGCAGTCTTAGTTGCATCTATCATGTCCGGGTTCCCATTTAATGTGGGTGCCATCATGTTGGCCAACATGTCTCTGGTTGTCAGGCGAGGTGAAAGCTCTTATCCATATCCCAACACTATCACAAAGTATCTCACAGATGCAGGGGTGGAGACCAAGAGATTTGATACGAAGGTAAGGGCTAAGCAGCCCTTCTCCTGGTACTCTCTGAAGGACCCAAGTAACCCGAAAAATAAGGGTAAGTCGACTACTACCATAGGCCTGTCTGATGAGCCGTCGGTGGTAGTTGCAGATTCTGCTGCTATGCCTTCTACAGCTTCCATGCCTTCCATAACTGTCGGTCCTTCCACTGAGACAGCTGTCATGCCACAATGTCTATATTCAGGGGCATCAACATCGGTATCTTTGCATTCCTCCTCAACTTAACCACTTCATATGTGCAAGTCTCCCAGATGCTGACAAGTCTCAACAACTGGATGCTGACAGCTGCAAAGCTGTCTGACCTTTCTAGTACTGTTGCAGATCAGACCTCTAACTTAGCACTGCAGATTCCTCCGTCAGTTGAGGAAACATTAAAGAAGAGTTTGGACAATCAGAAAACCATCATGGATACATTGGTAGCACATGGGGGAGCTATTGAGGAGTTGAGTAAACAGGTAAAGAAGATGAGGAAATCACAGGCCTCAAGAAAATCAGTGGACAAATTGAGACAAGAAATGACCAAGATAGAAGCCATTGGGGATCTTCCATTTGACTTACTGATGGAGACGCATCCATCAGTACCAGCAGACCTAACAATAGCAGTGGCACCACCTGGCCAGTCTGAGGAGCCAGAACGTGCAACCCACACTGCTGAGGCGGTGCTACAGATGTTCACCAACCCAGCTGCTCCCCGAGCAGAGGATGATGAGATCCAGTTGGAGGAGCCTGAGGGAGGTAATGCTGCTATGGATACCGAGACCACATAGGGAGTCCTCTCTACTCTTTCCCCTCCTTATTTTGATTTTTATTAAGCATTGAGGACAACGCTTATTCTTATTCAGGGGGGTGATCGTTTTTTGATTTGATACGACATTTGACATTGGCATGTAATAACTATAATATTCTCTTTTTTTCTTTATTTTCCTTTTCATTATGTATATATATTCCTCCCTCTCTATTGATGTATATATTCGTTTTCTCATTATCGGCTTGTATATTTATTTTTACTTTTAGTAGTTACTTCATAGCTTCTTTATTTTGTTTCTTAGTAGTTTAGCTTCTTATTTACTTTAATAACTTCTTGTTGATTTGGTAGCTTCTTTTTATGTTTAAGTGATCAATAAGCCTTTGGTTTTGTTAATGCCACGGTTCTTTCCAAAGGTAATTTTTGCGTGAACCAGGGTGCTCTTCCCAACGATGGATGGCGTGACAACTTTCTTAAGGGATTGAGTCCGTTTTTGATGATTAGGTAAAACCAGTAGTAATAATGGATAAGAAGCTCAAACATCCTTCACTTGGTACCAACACACTTAACTACACACTTATGGTTAAAAACAAGTTCTTGGAAAGAAATGGATCTAGTTAGTGACATTGTGACTCTTGTGTTAACTTAGGCAATCATCGAGTGGTTTAGTTGAATCATTAGCAATTTTTAACATTGAATACGGTTGTTGTGGGCCCTTGCCTCTATCCTCTTGAACACTCCAGCTATGTGAGAGGTGAGATGTTTTGTTACAAGTCCAAGTACCCATGTGAATGGTGTAGAACTTTCCCCGAATGTGTTTCTAGGCGAATATCAAAGTTTTGCTTGGCTTGAGAAGTGATTGTAGGCTCTCCTTAGCCCATTTTGAAATTTTCCATGGCCCATCAATGATGTTATCCCTAGTCAACCCTTTTGAGACTAAATTCTTTCTCATTCGATAACCAAGTAACAAGCCTTTACCCGTTTTGTAGTGACACTCTCTTGGCACCCGAACTTTTCTTAACACTCATGAGAAGAAAATTGGCGAAAACATAAGTTTGGGGGAGAGACGGTGAGTTTGAAAGTGGTATCAAGGTACAAAAAGAGAAAAGAAATGAATAAAAGAAAGAACAAAAGAAAAACAGAAAAGAAAGTGAATAACTTGAAGAGTTGAAGGGATTCAAAGAAAAGCAAAATTGCAAAGCATGGAGAAAACAAAGAAGGAGAAAATGAATATCATGACCAAGAAAGAGTGATGTTAAGTCTCTCTAGTTCCCCTAAGGAAAAATAAAATGACTCAAAGAGTCGGCAAAGCATTAGCCAAAAAGAGAAAATGGAGTGCTTAAGGAAAGATGAACTCGTTCTATTCCAACATTTCCTACCTTAGTCCAAAAGCCTTCATTACATGCCAAAAAAAACCTACGTGATTTCAAGTCGAGTGAGCTTGCATTAGTGATGATTTACATGAGGGGCAAGCATATGGTACTTAGAGCCGTACTTGTGACATTCTTTTGAGAGTGATGAGCGAACTTTTCACAAATCATTGAATTGAGTACTACATTCTTAAGTGAGATAAGCTAAAGGAGAGTATAGGAGGAGGAGTTTGGGATCCACAGTGACTACATGAAAGTGCGAACTTCATTGATGAGTGAAGTCAACCCTTTATGCTCAACTGTAACATTAGAGCTATTTGTGCTTTAACCTTCAAAACATTGCCTGGTTGATGATTCATGAGTGTGTGGGTAATTGTTGGTCCCAATTGATGTGTGTTTGATTCACCTTAGCTTAGATGGAATAGCTCTTTTCTTTTGGAGGTGGGAATTGCCTTATTTTAAGCAAAAGTTTAAGTTTGGGGGAGTTGATAAGTGGGGATTTTGACTATTTGTGCCTTTTGACTTTCGTTTTAGTTCAAAAATACTTAAAGGTATTCCCGAAAACTGATGAAATATGCTTACTTGCAGGAGTATTGAAAAATGAGCCAAGTGATGAAATTCAACTCAAGAAGGAGTGATTTGGAACAAGGACAAAAATCAAGCAAAAAGGCTAAAGCGCGGACCGTAGAATATTTGTCTGCGGCCGCAGAACAAGAAGAACATTTGACAGTGCTTCAATGCAAAGTGCGGACTGCACAATAATTATGCAGCCGTAGAAGTCAAGGTTCAGAGAGTTGAAAATTCAAGACAATCAAGATCTGCAGAGCGCACTATAATTATGTGGCCGCAGAAGTCAAATGTGCGGTCGTACCCAGAATTGTGCGGTCCGCAGAACTCAAGATGTGCGGCCGTACCCAGAATTTTTCAGTCTGCAGAACTCAAGAAGTATGGATATAGTTCAGAATTGTGGGGCCGCAGAAAATCACTCCTGTCAAGAGCTGCAGCAAAGTGCGTACCGCACACAGAATTGTGCGGCCGCAGAACCTCCTAAAGGGAAATTTTGTCTGAAAATTCCAACTTTGTATAAATAGATTACTTTCACGAAATTAGGTTAAGTTTTGAACATCTGAAAGTTGGTAGCCATGTTTCTTTACTGGTTTAGGAAACTTCATCATAGCTTGTCAATTTTACATTGGAGTTTCATCTATTTATCATTAAATATGAGTTTAATCATCTTTTCTTCTTTATTTTCTTCATCACCCACTATGAGTAGCTAAATTTCTAGCTACGGTTGTGACCCAACCCTAGTGTGGGTACCTAATGGATGTTTGATTTAGGGCTTGTTTATGGTTAGGTGTGTAATATTTAGCCTAGTTTTTGTTATAATTGTAGAATTAATGGTTGTAAACATTGATTCAAGCCTATTTGACTTAGTCTCTACTTGATAAAGAGAGACTTAATCTAGGAAAACATGGCCAACGAGAAATTGGGATGAACTCAAGAAATTGATAGTCCCAATTAAAGGGTTGAATCTAGAAATAGTAAAACCCGACTTGAGCATCTATCAATTGTTTTGTGCATTGCCTATTTGGACTTGAGAAAGCCAAATTGGGTAAAACCACTCTATTACCGAGAGGTATTGAGTGGGTAATTGTGTGTTGATTGTTATAATACACCCCGACCAAAAAAACCCGCTCTAAAGTCCACACACCATTAGGCAAACACCTAGGTGGAAGTCATAGCCCTAGACCTTTTACATACTTGAAAAAAGACAACACAAAAAAATATTATTCTTTAGCTTTGCATTTGCAATCTGTAGCATAACTTAGAAGTAGAATCAAAACACATTTTGTGGAAGTGCATCATAGACAATTTACGTGTTTAGTCCAAATATATAACTAATACTATCTACGCTCCCTTTGGATTTGATCCCGACTCCTAGTTGGGTATTATTATTGCAACTTCAGAACCCCAAACTGAGGTGTGATTTGGGCGAGATCAGTAAGTCACCTCTCCAATCCTCTGAAGTGCCTCAAAAGGCCCAATGAACCGAGGGCTCAACTTTCCCTTCTTTCCAAACCTCATAACACCCTTCATGGGTGAAACCTTTAGCATAACCTTCTCCCCAACCATGTAAGACACATCACGGACCTTCATGTCGGCATAACTCTTCTATCTGGACTGCGCCGTGCAAAGCTGCTCCTGAATCAATTTAACCTTGTCCAATGCATCCTGAACCAAGTATGTACCCAAAATCCTAGCCTTACCGGGCTCAAACCAACCCACCAGAGATCTACACCGCCTCCCATACAAAGCCTCATATGGGGCCATCTAGATGCTCGACTAATAAATGTTATTGTAAGCAAACTCCACGAGTTGTACAAACGGATCCCAAGAACCCCCAAAATCAATGACACAAGCGCGTAGCATATCCTCCAATATTTGAATAGTGTGCACGGACAGTCCGTCCGTCTAAGGGTGAAATGTTGTGCTCAACTCAACCTGGGTGTCCAACTCTCACTGCACAACTCTCCAAAACTGCGATGTAAACTGCGTGCCTCTATCTAAAATGATGGAAATTGGTATATTATGAAGGCGAACAATCTCTCGGATGTAAATCTCAGCCAACCGATCTGAAGAATAGGTAGTACCAACTGGAATGAAGCGCGTGTACTTGGTCAGCCGATCCACAATCACCCAAATAGCATCAAACTTTCTCGAAGTCCATGGGAGTCCAACTACAAAATCCATGGTGATCCGCTCCCACTTCCACTCTGGAATCTATAACCTCTGAAGCAATCCACCCGGTCTCTGATGCTCATACTTCACCTGCTTACAGTTAAGGCACCGAGCTACTAACCCCACTATATCCTTCTTCATTCTCCTCCACCAATAGTGATGTCTCAAGTCCTGACACATCTTTGCGGCACCCTGATGAATGGAATACCGCAAACTGTGGGCCTCCTCAAGAATCAACTCACATAGCCCATCTATATTGGCTGACCCTGGATCCTCGATACCCCATCATCTCCAATAGTCACATCTCTAGCATCACTGTGCTGAACCGTGTCCTTAAGGACAAGCAAATGGGGATCATCATACTAGCGCTCTCTGATGCGATCATATAATGAAGACCGAGAAACCACACAAGCTAGAACTCGACTAGGCTCTAAAATATCCAATCTCACGAACTGGTTAGCCAAAGCCTGAATATCAACTACAAGAGGTCTTTCTCCAATGGGAATGAATGCAAGACTTCCCATACTCACCGCCTTTCTACTCAAGGCATCGGCCACCATATTGGCCTTCTCGGGATGATACAGAATGGTGATATCATAGTCTTTTAGCTGCTCCAACCATCTTCACTGTCTCAAATTTAGATCCTTTTGTTTGAACAAGTGCTGGAGACCCTGATGATCCGTAAACACCTCACAAGACACACCATAGAGATAATGCCTCCAAATCTTCAATGCATGAACGATGGTAGCTAACTCTAAATCATGAATAGGGTAGTTTTCTCATGAGGCTTCAAATGACGCTAAGCATAAGCAATCACTCTACCCTCCTGCATCAACACATACCCAATGTTGATCCGAGAAGCATAACAATACATTGTATAAGAGCCTGAAGCTGACGAAAAAACTAGAACTGGAGTTGTGGTCAAGGCAGTCTTACGCTTCTGAAAGCTCTCCTCACACTCATTTGACCACCTGAAAGGAGCACCATTTGGGTCAATTTGGTCAAGGGCCACACAATATATGCGAATCCCTCCACGAAGCGACGATAATAACCTGCCAAGAAAAGAAAGCTCCGAATCTATGTAGCTGAGGATGGCCTGGGCCAACTCTGAACCACCTCTATCTTCTTCGGATCCACCTAAATACCCTCACTAGACACCACGTGGCCCAAGAATGCCACTGAACTAAGCCAAAACTCACACTTGGAGAACTTGGCATAAAGCTTCTTGTCCCTCAACTGCTGCAACACAATCCGCAAATGTTGGGCATGATCCTCCTGGCTACGAGAGTACACCAGGATGGCATCAATGAACACTATGACAAATGAATCGAGGTAAGGCTAAAACACATTATTCATCAAATGCATGAACGATGTTGGGGCATTGGTCAGCCCAACAAACATCACAAGGAACTCATAATGACCATAACGGATCCTGAAGGTTGTCTTTAGAATATTCGAGTCTCGAATCTTCAACTGGTGATACCCAGACCTCAAATCAATCTTGGAGAACACCCTCTCTCCCCGAAGCTGGTCGAATAGATCATCAATACACGGCAAAGGATACTTGTTCTTGATTGTAACTTTGTTCAACTGCCTATAATTAATGCACATTCTCATAGTGCCATCCTTCTTCTTCACAAACAACACCGGTGTGCCGCAAAGTGACACACTAGGCCAAATAAACCCCTTATCAAGGAGTTTCTGAAGCTGCTCCTTCCATTCCTTCAACTCAGCCGGTGCCATGCGATATGGGGGAATAGAAATGGGCTGAGTGCCCAGCACCAAGTCAATACCGAAGTCAATATCCTTGTCGGTCGGCATGCCCGGCAGGTCTACAGGAAATACCTCCGAAAATTCCCGTACCACCAGAACAGAATCAATAGTAGGAGCATTAGCACTAACATCCTTCACAAAGGCCAAATAAGATAAACCACCCTTCCCGACTAGCTGAGCTCCTGGTATGAAGCAATAACGTCTAGTCTGGAAGGAATAGCATAGAATCAGGCCTGACCGCCACCTGATCGGCCTCCCCCTCTAGGGCGACCCCTAACTAGCTGAGCTCTACCCCGAGCTGGCTGAGCGAGCGGTGAAGTAACAGGAGCTGAAGTCGTAAGCTGACTCATCTGCTAAGTTGGACCTCCCGTAAGTCGGGGACAATACCTCTTTATATGACCTATATCTCTACACTCGAAACAACCTCTCCCTGCGAATAGTGGTGGGGACTGGAGAGAGCCCCGAGAACCAGAATACCCGCTAGAAGAACCTGGTGTCGATGAGCCCTGAACTGAAGGTGCATAGGATGAACTCTGAGCTGGTAGAGCACTGAGAAATGACTATCCCTAATGATAACTATATGAACAATGGCTGGATTATGCACAACGGTGAACTGGACGACCCGTCTGAGCGTGCCTGTAAGGTAGACCCCTGCTGCGGTAAAATTGACCTCCTGAAGGAACACCGCTGAACTCATATGATCCATGAGGCCTCTTGGCCTACCTCTCACCCAGCTCCTGACTGCGAACCACCTCTATCTGTCGAGCAATGCCGAAACCTCATTAAAAGTAGCGCTAGATACCCTCTCCCTAGTCAAAAGCAACCACAACTGACATGTGAGGCCTTGACGAACCTCCGAATCCTCTCCATATCAGTGGGAACTAGCCAAACTACATGACGAGAAAACTCAAAAAACCTCATCTCGTACTGTGTCACAGATATGCCATCCTGACTAAGCTGCTCAAATTGTCTACGCAGTTCCTCTCTGCGAGACTGCTACTCAAACTTCTCCAAGAAGAGAATGGAGAACTCCGGCCATGTACGTGGTGCTGCACCAACCGGCTTGCGCCTCTCATAAGCCTCCCACCATCTGAAGGCAGCCCAAGAAAATTGAAAAGTAGTGAACGACACCCCACTAGTCTCCAAAATACCCACTGTCTGAAGCATCCGCTCGCACCTATCCAGAAAACCTTGAGCATCCTCTGACTCAACACCACCAAATGATGGAGGTCAAAGCCTCCCAAACCTCTCAAGTCTCCTCTGCTCATCAGCTTCCATAATGGGGACTATCGGGGCCTGAGCAGCTGCAACCGGCTGGGCTGGAAATACCCGCGGTATCTGGAGACCCTGCACTACCTTATCTGGAGTACGGGTGAAGGGGGTATGAGTACCTTGACCGGCCTGAGAAGTGGCAGGCATAGCCTGAGCCGAAACCACCTGAGCAAGGCCAGTGCAAACTGTCAATATCTGGGTCAAAGCCTCATGAAGGCCTGGAATCACAATGGGCACAGTTGGTGCCTGAGCGGGTCCCACGGGCTCGTCCACAACTAGAACCTGCTCCTGACCTGGGGCAACCGGTGTATCAGCAAGTGTTGCCCTAGCTGCTATATGAGGTATACCTATGCCCCTTCCGCGGCCTCTACCGTGACCTCGGCCTCTCGCGGCCCTAGCTGGTGGTACTGGTGGCTGTCCATCCTGTCCAGTAGTTCAAATTCTCACCATCTGTGAGAGAATAGAATAGCAGAAGTATAGTTACCGGAATCAACAAATCCACATGACAAGAATACAAGAATGTGTAATTTCCTAAGAGTTTGGCAGCCTCTCGAAGATAAGTACAGACGTCTCCGTACCGATCCGCAAGACTCTACTAAACCTGCTCAAGACTCGTGAAACCTATGTAACCTAGGCTCTGATTCCAACTTGTCACGACCCAAAAACTAACTGTCGTGATGGCGCCTATAGTGGAACTAGCCAATCCACTACTCAACAATCTCAACACGTTAATAGCTTTTAAAAACATAGGCGGAAACAATTAATATTTAAGAAACTCCTTTTTTTGTAACCGAAATAACCCGCAACACAATACAATCTATCCCAAAATCGGGATGTCACCGAGTACAATAGCATCTATGTCAGAAGACAGTCTAGTACAATATCTAAGGAGTAAAAACTGAAGTACATATAAGGATAATGAAGAAAAGTCAAGGCCTGTGAACACCATTCAGCTACCTCGATAGTCTCCGAGATCCTGTCTCCTCAATTAGCAGTCGCCGCAACCAGAAGTACCTGGATCTGCACACGAGGTGAAGGGTATAGCGTGAGTACAACCAATTCAGTAAGTAATAAACCCAAACTGTGGGCTGAAAGTAGTGACGAACTCAACCTGCACAAATAAAATAGAAATAAATGTGAGGAAACGTAGGCATGCTTTCAAGTTAAATAGATAGTTCAAAACAGTAAACTAGATCAAGTCTGAACAATGTGAAGAATATATCTCTTTTACTTCTACATGCCAATGCACATACTGTATGAGATGCACCATGCTGACAGCCTCATGTGCTCACGCTCTCAAATGCTCAACCACTCGGTACAGTATATGGCTCATACGGCCTAGGGAAGATCCATCCCAGAATATATACATCACTGACCATCAGTCACCCAGTAATGAGGAAGGCCAATCCAGTCCTATGGAGAAGATCCATCTCCGGGTATCAAGTACTTCGGACAAGATCCATGTCCAGGGAAGATCCATCCCTCAATAATATCAATCGCTCTCACTGGAGATGTGTACAGACTTCGGAGGGCTCTTACAGCCCAAGCGCTATCACAAATCAGTATAACTGCTGCGGCGTGCAGCCCAATCCCATAATTGTCACTCATAATTGGGCTCTTGTCCTCAGTCAGTCATCAATCTCTCCAGTCTCACTCACGGGCTCACAATATCATGAAAACTAGCCCGAAACAATGATATGATGTATCGATAAATAACAACTGAGACCAAGATATGATATGAAATGCATGAACATGACTGAATACAAAGTATCAATGAAATCAGTGATATGACAGCAAGAAACGACCACTAGGGATCCCAACAGTACTGGCATAAAGCCTAAACATGATATCTAGCATGATTGACAATTCAATTACTTTATCACATGATGAAAACATGGATATCAATAAGATAGAGTCACTATGCGGTGCCATGGAATCAACCAGGTCAATTTTCTCAAGGTACATGCCCGTACGCCCGTCACTTGGCATGTGTGTCACCTCAATACTAATCACATAACACATAATTCAGGGTTTCAAACCCTCATAACAAAGTTTGAAAGTGTTACTTACCTCAAACTAAGTAAAACTCTACTCCGAAATGCCTTTNAACCTATGTAACCTAGGCTCTGATTCCAACTTGTCACGACCCAAAAACTAACTGTCGTGATGGCGCCTATAGTGGAACTAGCCAATCCACTACTCAACAATCTCAACACGTTAATAGCTTTTAAAAACATAGGCGGAAACAATTAATATTTAAGAAACTCCTTTTTTTGTAACCGAAATAACCCGCAACACAATACAATCTATCCCAAAATCGGGATGTCACCGAGTACAATAGCATCTATGTCAGAAGACAGTCTAGTACAATATCTAAGGAGTAAAAACTGAAGTACATATAAGGATAATGAAGAAAAGTCAAGGCCTGTGAACACCATTCAGCTACCTCGATAGTCTCCGAGATCCTGTCTCCTCAATTAGCAGTCGCCGCAACCAGAAGTACCTGGATCTGCACACGAGGTGAAGGGTATAGCGTGAGTACAACCAATTCAGTAAGTAATAAACCCAAACTGTGGGCTGAAAGTAGTGACGAACTCAACCTGCACAAATAAAATAGAAATAAATGTGAGGAAACGTAGGCATGCTTTCAAGTTAAATAGATAGTTCAAAACAGTAAACTAGATCAAGTCTGAACAATGTGAAGAATATATCTCTTTTACTTCTACATGCCAATGCACATACTGTATGAGATGCACCATGCTGACAGCCTCATGTGCTCACGCTCTCAAATGCTCAACCACTCGGTACAGTATATGGCTCATACGGCCTAGGGAAGATCCATCCCAGAATATATACATCACTGACCATCAGTCACCCAGTAATGAGGAAGGCCAATCCAGTCCTATGGAGAAGATCCATCTCCGGGTATCAAGTACTTCGGACAAGATCCATGTCCAGGGAAGATCCATCCCAGAATATATACATCACTGACCATCAGTCACCCAGTAATGAGGAAGGCCAATCCAGTCCTATGGA
Organism: Nicotiana otophora; assembly: GCA_000715115.1. NCBI lineage: Eukaryota > Viridiplantae > Streptophyta > Magnoliopsida > Solanales > Solanaceae > Nicotiana > Nicotiana otophora. The sequence continues at coordinate 85,718 of AWOL01S0001326.1, forward strand.
GAAGATCCATCTCCGGGTATCAAGTACTTCGGACAAGATCCATGTCCAGGGAAGATCCATCCCTCAATAATATCAATCGCTCTCACTGGAGATGTGTACAGACTTCGGAGGGCTCTTACAGCCCAAGCGCTATCACAAATCAGTATAACTGCTGCGGCGTGCAGCCCAATCCCATAATTGTCACTCATAATTGGGCTCTTGTCCTCAGTCAGTCATCAATCTCTCCAGTCTCACTCACGGGCTCACAATATCATGAAAACTAGCCCGAAACAATGATATGATGTATCGATAAATAACAACTGAGACCAAGATATGATATGAAATGCATGAACATGACTGAATACAAAGTATCAATGAAATCAGTGATATGACAGCAAGAAACGACCACTAGGGATCCCAACAGTACTGGCATAAAGCCTAAACATGATATCTAGCATGATTGACAATTCAATTACTTTATCACATGATGAAAACATGGATATCAATAAGATAGAGTCACTATGCGGTGCCATGGAATCAACCAGGTCAATTTTCTCAAGGTACATGCCCGTACGCCCGTCACTTGGCATGTGTGTCACCTCAATACTAATCACATAACACATAATTCAGGGTTTCAAACCCTCATAACAAAGTTTGAAAGTGTTACTTACCTCAAACTAAGTAAAACTCTACTCCGAAATGCCTTTGCCTCTCAAAACGGTATCCAAACGTCCCGAATCAAGCCACAAGTATTACAATACAGTCAACATAGGCTAAAGGGACCAATTACACAAGAAGCGTAATATGAAATCGGCCCGAACCCAGCCCCCGGGCCCACATCTCAAAATCTGACAAAAGTCTTAAAATCCGAAAGCCCATTCACTCATGAGTCTAACCATACCAAAATCATCAAATTCTGACACCAATTGGTCATTCAAATCCTCAAAACCAACTATCCAAATCTCCAGCCTCAAACCCCCAATTTACACCCCAAAAACACACCATCTAGGTAAAACCTCAGTGGGGAAACATAACTATTGAAGAAAAAGGAACACAATGAACTTACCTCAAGAATTCCCTCTTAAAATCCTCTCAAAATCCTCCACAATCCGAGCTCAAAATGTTAGAAATGGTAAAAAATCTCGAAGTCTCGCATTTAAAGACTCTGAACAGGCCTTCTGCACCTGTGGCAACTTGACCACTTCTGCAGTCTCGCAGACGTGCGCCAAAGCTTGCTTCTACACCAAACTCCATGCCTGCGCCCTATTATTTTGCACCGGCGCACTCACTTCTGCGAGACAAACCTCTGCTTCTGTGGAGTCAAGCTTCAAGGCCAAATCCGCGTATGCGGTTCCTCTGCCGCATCTGCGGTCGCGCAGATGCGGGAACACCATCGCACCTGCGACCTTCTACTGCTTCACTCCATTGGCCTCTTCTGCGGCTTACCTCCCGCTTCTGTGGGCACGCACCTGCGATGAAACTTCCGCAGGTGCGATTACACCAGCTGAGTCCAAACTTTAGCAGCCTTACAACTTTAAATCTTGACCCGTTAATCACCCGAAATCAACCCGAGGCCCCCGAGACCTCAACCAAACATACATCAAACCCCAAAATATCATACAAACTTAATCGAATCCTCAAACAATATCAACAACACGAATTACAGACGGATTCAAGCCTAATGAACTTTGAAATTTTCAAAGTCTACAAATGACGCCGAAACCTATCAAATCACGTCCGATTGACCTCAAATTTTGCACACAAGTCACAAATGACCCTACAAATCTATTGCAATGTTCGGAATTGGAATCCGACCCCGATATCAAAAGGTCCACTACCGGTCAAACTTTTCAAAATTCTAACTTTTGCCATTTCAAGCCTAATTCTACTCCCGACCTCCAAATCACAATCCAGACACGCTCCAAAGTCCAGAATCACCCAACGGAGCTAACGGAACTATCAAAATTCAAATCCGAAGTCGTTTACACATAAGTCGATATTTGGTCGACTTTTTCAACTTAAGCTTTCAATTAAGAGACTAAGTGTCTCAATTCACCCTGAATTCACTCCGGACCTGAACCAACTAACCCGATAAGATATATAATTGCTATTAAGAACAAAAGAAGCAGAAAATGGGGGAACGGGGCTACAACTCTTGAAACGACCGGACGGGTCGTTACACTTATCTTGAGTGAGGATTGAATGATGAATTCCTTGTGCTTTTGCTTCTCCACCTTCGCTCTAGCCTCCTTAGGTCTTAGATGTGTCAAAAGTCCCAAAAATAATATTTTCCATGTATTTATATAAAATAGGGTCGGGTCCAGACGAAAATACCCTCTCCCCCACGAAATAGGGAAATACTCTGTAAATATTGCACAGGCACGCCGCATGGGGCGACGCGCCATGCGGGGCATTAGTTGAAATTTCTAGAAAGTTGATTTCTAACAGATGGTAGGATTTTACACAAGGCTGTTTTCTTCGATTTTGACATCCAGACTTGGTCCTCGACCCCCGAACGTGATCCCGGCTTAATCCCTTGGGTTTTTACTCAGACTTCAGACTTCAAAGCTCCAAATCACTCGAATTAACTCCATAACATTTACATAGCTCGAAATTCTCCTACAAGGCATAAAATAAACAAATAGGGTAAAACAGTAGCGATTAAAGCTCAAACTCAATTAAAGTGCGGTAAATTGGAGTGCAATAAATGACTAAAATACGAGATTATAGCCTACTATCAATATAATGAAGGTGTAAAAATATTCATATTAATTAATACAAGTTAATTCGGCATAAGAAGTAATTAATTTGTTTGTTAGGTAACTATATCATACTTTTTCCTGAGAGTTACATGTTATTATTGGTAAGTGCAATAAGGTAGTGTAAAAGTTCACTCTACATTAGTGCACACAACACAAACCGAGAAAGATGCATTTTGATACTTCAAAGCCAATAATGAGCTGATAGTATGATGATTAATGAACTTACCTGCAAAACCATGAAGCAAGTAGATTTGCCACATGTTACTCCATATATCATTGGGACCATTTCTTTTGTTCTTTTTCTTTTTCCAAAATATCAACTTTTATATTGCGAAGTTCATTGGTAAGCATCAAGTGCAATAGGCACAGGCAACTGTACTTAAAACAGTGGATTATTATCAAGTATGGGCCTGATGCCATTCGTTGAACTTGAATAATGGCTAGTGCATATTAGAGCAATAAATGGTTTATGAATTGTTGTAAGATATTAATCACGGCAATTCAATACTAGCTTGAGGTGTGTTGATCGATGGTAGGCTATAATCTCATATTTTAGTCGCTTATTGCACTCTAATTTACAATACTTTATTCGTTTTGAGCTTTAATTGATAGTGTTTTGCACTTATTGTGTGTTTTATGCCTTGTAGAAATGATTCTGAGCTATGTAGATGTTATGTAATGAATTCAAGTGATTTGGAGCTTTGAAGTATGAGTAAACGCCCAAGGGATTAAGCCGGGATCGTGTTCAGGGGTCGAGGACCGAGTCTGGACGTCAAAACGCAACAAAATATGTACTCTGAGAAATCCTTACTGTCGCGGCGCGTGGGGCGGTGCGGCTGTGCAATTCTCTGCTACATGTCAGAACTAGCTCTTTAGATTTCCCCAATAATGCCCCGCATGGCGCTTCGCCCCATGAGGCGCGCCTGTGCATTGTTTACAGAGTGAAAATCTAATTTCGGCTAGGAGAAGGTGATTTCGTCTGGGCCCGACCCTACTTGGTATAAATACATAGAAAAATATTATTTTATGGACTTTTGACACATATTCGACCTGAGGAGGTTAAATAGGAGTTGGAAGAACACGAGCACAAGGATTTCATCATTTCTTCCCCACTCAAGACCGAGGTTTGGATTAAATTTATGTTTTCCTCTACTGTAATTTTATCTCTGATGAATTGCTTCATATCTATGGAGTAGTTCTCTTTATGGTTTGATGGATTTGGTGTATTGATGATTGTTTGTGGATTATAACTCTAGTTTTATGTATTGAAGCATTTTTTGATGATTTAATTGTTGCATAACTATTCACTTGTTCATGTAATCAAGAGAGGCATAACTTATGATATCTTTGCATTACATTGTTGGTTGAGTTCATTAATTCTTCTTAGTAATCGAAAGAGGCTAGTTGAATCATTGATCAAACCTATTTAGGAGGATAATCGAGAGAGGTTCTCCTAAATACCAATCCACTACGCATTATTGTATACCTTCACGTGCTTAAATTGGTTCATCTTGTGAGGTTAAGACTTAATCGAGAGAGGAGTTTTTGTTGAACGTTTGAACTAATAATTGAGTGACTTCAAGAGAATTACTTAAACATTAGAAGTGAATTATCTAGAGTTAGATCCTAAACAATTATCTTGCACCTATCCTGTCAACCCTTATTTTCTCCCATTAATAACTTCCTTGCTTACCTTTGTTGCGATTGTCATTAGTCAATAGCTTTAGATTCTTAGTTAATTATAGTTAGAAATCATAGAAATCTCAATTATTGATCATCTTGGATAGAAATCAAGCTAGAAACTACGAGAATACTGTTTAACTCCAATCCCTGTGGATATGATATTATACTATACTATATTTGACTAGCGAACATAATCCAAGTATGTGTTTTGCACTCGTCAAATTTTAGCGTCGTTGCCGAGGATTGGCAATCAATAGTGTTTGAAATAGTTTGTAGTGCTAATTCAGGAATTATTTCTTTTTATGTTATTTTTCCATTTTTACATTTGGTGTTCTTTGGTTGTGCACAGGTTATAGGTTAAGGTTGGTGCATGACTCGAGCTTCGGTGAAAGAAGTGCAACCATACGAGCCAGAAATTGAAAAACAACTGCGACAGCTGAGTAAGAAAAGAAATCTCAACGAGACATCAGAAAAGGTTGGGCAATCCTCAGCCAAAGGAATTATGGCTGGAAATGGTGATGATAATGTAGATTTGGCAGGAAGAGAGGCAGCCTAACAATGGGAAACGGCTGCACAGGATGCTGAGGAAGCAGCTATTAGAGATGCGCAGAACATCTATAAAGAAGAGAGGGGTCACAGACTTAATCAAAATCAACCCTTGGGTGCAGACCAGTTCGGAAATATAGCTCTCATTCCTGGGAGACAAACTTGGCGATTATGCTAGATCAGTCTACAATTAAGAATTATCCAGTGTTAGACCACCTCCAATTGCAGCAAACAATTTCGAGTTGAAGCAAGGGTTGCTTCAAACGATTCAGAATTGATGTGTCTTCAGAGGGAAGCCAAACGAAAATCCAAACACTCATCTAATTGACTTTAAGGAGATTATGAACACCTTTCAATACAATTGGGTATCACAAGATGCAGTGTACTTAAGGGCATTCCCCTTTTCACTTAAAGATGATGCTAAGGAGTGGCTTTGGAGTTTTCTTAGTGGATCGATCAGAACTTGGGAAGAGATGACCAGAAAATCCCTTGATAAATATTTCTCCTCAGCTAAGATGGGCAATATTATAAGAGATATCCATAAGTTCTGCCTGAAAGAGACTGAAACTGTTTTTGAAGCATGGGAGAGATTTAAGGACATTGTTAGAAAGTGTCAACATAGCGGAACTGAACTCTGGATGCAACTCTAGGACTTTTGGGAAGGATTGACACCGGCCTCACGTAGAAAATTGAGCAATGCAATTGGAGGCCCGTTGATGAAGAAGACTCCAGAGGATATAGTCACAATTCTTGATGAGTTATCTAAAGATGCAAATTAATGGCCCTTTAAGAATGGTGAAAGGAGAAGATCAATTGGTGTTCACGAAGTTGATGCTAATACATCTGTGCAGGTACAACTTGATGTTATGGCTAAAGAAATACGAAAGCTAACCTTAGCCTCGATACAAAATGAGCCTCATGCAGCTTGTGATATATGTGGAAGAGCACACCCTTCTCATGAGTGTCAAGCCTCGACTGAGGAAGTGAATGTTGTGGGAAATTATAATGCAATGGGTCAAAGGCGCCCCATTGTTTCATGGAGTTCACCTAGGGGGACTGTGAATGCATGGCAATTAAACAATCTCAAACCTCAAGGACAAGGAGTTCCTGGTTTTATGAATCAGCAGAGGCAGCAATTTCAGCCTCAACAGCCCATTCAGTCTGGCATAGAAGATCTCATGAAGGCCTTCATTCTGAAAACTAATGAGAGGCTTTAAACTCATAGCGTGGCTATACAGGAACATGGAGCAACTATCAAAGAACTGGGCACTGGTTTTCGAAACCTGGAAAGATAGGTTGCACAGCTAGAGACTCTATTGTCTGCAAGGATTCCAGGAACTCTCTCGGCTGATACTGAGAGAAATCCCAAAGAACCAGTGAATGCAGTAACTCTAAGAAGTGGGAAAGTGTTGAAAGATCCCTCCCCGATCTAGAAGAATGTGATACTTGAAAAGGAAAGTGGGGAGCAGATAAAAAGTGATGTTGGTAAAAGGAAGAAGGGTCAGCTGAAAGGTGAGAAAAAGAAGAAGGAAAAAAATAAAGAAGGGAGGAACATGATGAGAGCAAGTATATGCATGTTCTACCTTTTCCTCAAACACAATATAGAGAAAATCTGGACAAGCAGTTTGAGAGATTTCTGGATGTTCTAAAATAGGTTCATGTAAACTTACCATTCACAGAAGTGCTCTCACAAATGCAAGCTTATGCCAAATTCTTGAAGGAGACCCTTACAAATGAGAGGAAGATAGAGGAGACCTCAGTGGTCAAGCTCACAGAGCATTACAGAGCGATATTCCAAAATAAACTCCCACAAAAGTGTGGAGATCCAGGGAGTTTTAGTATACCTTGATCATTAGGAACTATAAATTTTGGTAAATCTTTATGTGATTCTCCTATCTCAATTAACTTAATGCCTCTATCTAATTACAGGAAACTTGAGAAGGAGATTGGAGATATAAGGTCGGTGCCAATATATTTGCAGCTAGCAGACCAAATGACTATAAAACTCGAGGGGATAGTGGAACATGTGTTAGTTCTGGTGGATAAGTTCGTATTTCCTATAGACTTTATAATGGTTAATATGGAGGAGAACAAGAAGGTACCCCTTATCCTAGGAAGACCATTCTTAGCAACGAGTAGAGCTATATTTGATATACACAAGAGAAAACTCATGGATAGAGTGGGTGAGGAGATTGTGATGTTTAAGATGGATGTAGAAAAGGGGGTACAAAAGACAAATCACCTGCAAGTGTTGAGTGGAAAGTGAAGGGCTCAAAAGAGAAGGATGTGGTCAGCGAGAAAGGTAAGTGTGAGGTATACTCCAAGAAGGCTGAGAAGAAGCTATTTGTATGGATGTGCGCACTAGTTCGAAGGCGAGGAATAGAGCCCGACTTCGACTCAGACCCCGACTAGATGTTCAAGGAAGTTTCCTTTACCTTATTCTTTTTAATTGTGTGTCATGGGGACATGCCACAACTTAAAGGGTGGGTTGGGGTATATGTTGTATGTATGTACATTAGTTTTAGTTTTTGTTGTTAGAGTTAGAAAAATATTGGAAACAAAAACCATAAAAATTTGAAAGAATTTCGATTTTTCCCGACGATGGATATCATCGACAGGTTTCTTAAGGGAAAATAAAAGAAAAAAGAAAAAATATTTTCTTTTGTATGTAGTGTAATAATTCCCCCTTGGTTTTTCTTTGTGTCGCGGTTCTTTTTCAAGGGTTTTGTTTGAACCGGGTGTAGTTAGTTTTTATTTTGTAGAGGAGTAGGAAACCTTGTGCTATGATTTTAAATGAAAGCAATATCTCTTGACTTTATTATTCCTTGAAAATGATAAGTGCTTTAGTTGTGACACTTAGGCTTAGTTTTTGACTCTTGTATAAATACCTTAAATTGTATGATCGTAACTTTGCTTAACTACTTTGACTAGAGTGTCTTGATAATCCAATCTTGAGTGAGTTATGTGCCATGTGTGTGTAAGGTTTTGTGTTATTCTGTGCATTGCATTTTATGTCTAGAACTTGCCTCGTGTGCTTGCAAAGTGAAATAGTAGTTTTATTCAGTCTTGGAAGTGATATAGGCATGTCTTTGTTGAGCCAGTTATAAGATTTTGCCCACCTAATTGTTATGTATCTTAGTTAACCACTTTGATCTTGTAATCCTTTTTCTTTAGCAACCACATTATAAGTCTTACCCATTTGTTTGAATTGACCATCTATTATACCTCTCGTGAGCACTTGAATTTGTTATGAACTTTGTAAAACTTAAAGTGTGGGGTGGTTGGGTTGGCTTTTGAGTGGAACTAATCAAATAAGGAGAAAGGTTCACTTTGTTGAAAAAGCAAGAGCTACTTGAATTGAAAAGAAAGAAAAAAATTGTATGATTGTGAAAACTATTCCTTGCTAGTGGTAACTCTTGATGTATTTGTGCTTAAAGAAGCTGGGAGTTGATATGTGTTGATTTAATGATGGATTTATGGTTTGACATAAGTGTGGGGTTTTGAACAATGAAATATATGTATTAAAGTGCTCAGGGAGGTGTAGTCACTCTTATATCTAAATGTATCCTACCTGTCCCGCAGCCTACATTACAACCAGTTAAAGTCCCACTTGATCATTGACTGAAAGAGCTCAATTAGTAGAGTAGTACACTACGGGCAAGCCTATGGTACGTCTTTTATGGCATATGAATGTTGTTTTTGAGAGTGAGCGAATTCCTTCTATCTTGAGTTCCAAATTGTTGTTAACTTTTATTGTGTGTGGAACTACTCTCTATTGTTGTGTGAGGGTACTTGATTCATGAAGGAAAGGTAATGCTTGACCTATGTGTTAGAGTAAGTGAGCGGATTATAAATAATATGTGGTTCTTTTGAGTCAAATTTTAAGGCTGGGATGTTATGGTATTGTGCTTAATCTATTTTAAATTTTCTTGGTATGATGAGTTAATAGAGTTGTTTAAAAAGGTCATGTCTATATGAAGTGTAGTTTGATTGCTCGAGGACGAGCAAGGGTTTAAGTGTGGGGTGTTGATGGTAGGCTATAATCTCATGTTTTAGTCTCTTTTTGCACTCTAATTTACTGTACTTTACTCGTTTTGAGCTTTAATTGATAGTGTTATGCACTTATTGTGTGTTATATATCTTGTAGGAGTGATTCCGAGCTATGAAGATGTTATAGAATGAATTCAAGCGATTTGAAGCTTTGAAGTTTGAGTAAAAGCACAAGGGATTAAACCGGGATCGTGTTGGGGGGTCGAGGATCAAATCTGGATGTCAAAACGCAAGAAAATTCCGTACTCTGAGAAATTCTCATACATCTCCACTATTAATTTTTGTAACATCTTTAGATTGTATGTATATGCAGAATGGGAGAATGAAGTTACTACATCATAAATGATTCACATTCATTCATATGACGGTTTTTGTGACTTCGTTTGTGAAAAGATATTAGTTTTTCAAAAGGTTTGAAGTTACTGTCTTGATGATAATTTTGTCATTAAACCAAGAATAATGTTACATAAATATTAACTCCCATTTGTCTTCTTATGTTTTTCTGATGGAAGAAAACATATATAATTTGCCTATATTACTATCATCATTTGTGAACCAAATTACCACCAAAACATTTATTCTCTCATCCTCTCAAAAAACTATTCTTCTTCCTAATTTTTCTAGGCAATTCTTTTTTGCAAACTCCAAACTTCCAGCCATGAGTGCACGTGTTTGGGAGTACTATGGATCCTTAGGGACCGACATGTCTTAACAATTTGTACCTAGTCGATGGAAATCTCTTTCAAGACAGTGGCTTGTTATGACACAGTATTTATTCGATAAGTTATTTCTATTCTCTTGTAAATCTTGGTCAATATTATTAACTATATTTCTAACAATTTGTTAGCGGTTTCACATATAATATTGATCAATGGATACCACTTTGAATAGAACTCTTCCTGATCTGTCAAAGCTTGAGCCTTTGTATGGAAACAATTATAAGCATTGGTCCCAGAAACTTCTGATTTTCTTCGAACAATTAGAAGTTAATTATGTTTTATTCAACTAATGTTGTTTCTATTACTACTATTATTGTTGATGGTTCTAACACTACTGCTGCAATTGATGTTGATGATGCAGCTATAAAGAAATTTGAAAAAGATAATAAAACTATTAGAGGGCATCTGCTTAACCATATGTCTAACCCTCTGTTTGATTTATTTATAAATTATAAATCTGTTAAAGTCATATGGGACAATTTGGAGAAGAAATATGGTGCTGATAATGCTGGGAAAAAGAAGTATGTGGTTTTTAAAGTGTATCAAGTTCCAAATGGTTGATGATAAGCCAATTATGGAGTAGGTTCACGAGTATGAGAACTTAACTGCTGATGTTCTGAACAAAGGCATGGAGATGTGTGAGATTCTTTAAGATAATGTTCTGCTTGAAAAGTTCCCTTCTTCTTGGAGTGATTGCAGGAACCAACTCAAGTAGAAGAAGAAGAAGAACTTAACTCTCCAAGAACTGATCAGTCACATGAGGACTGAGGAAGCAAACCGTCTCAAAGATGAAGAGGCGGAACGTCTTAAGGATAAGATGAAACCTCTCTCTCGTAATTCTTCTAAAGCTAACCTTGTGGAATGTGGCAGTACTTTTGTGAAAGACAGGTTTAAAGACAAACAGAAGAAGGCCAGAAGAAAGGATATGTGAAGAAGCAGAATTACTTTAATAAATCGAAGGGCCAAATACAAAAGTCGAAAGGACCTTGCTATATTTGTGGAAAACTTGTCCACAAGGCTTTCTAGTGCAACCAAAGACAAGGACATAGCTCGAAGCATAGAGGGAAAGTTTTCGTCTAAGCTAACCTTACTGAAAGTGGTGATGTTATTGTTGTTATGGTCGTTGAGGCAAATATGGTGGCTAACAAGACTGATTGGATACAAGACACAGGCGCTTCAAGGATCCTCTGCACCATCAAGAAATTGTTCCATGACTTTGAGGAGTCTACCGATGGCGAGTATGTCTACATGGGTAACTCCACTACGGCTGGAGTTATGGGTAAAGGAAAATGTAATGACACGGCCGGTCATTTTGAGCGTTGTAGCGTCGTTCCCCCATTTACTATTTATTTTATGCTCAAATTGTCATTATGTGACTTACTGGGGTAGTTGGTTCGGTTCCGGAGATATTTCGGAATGAGTTGAGATACTCAGTCTAAAGGTTGGAAGCTTAATTTGAAAAGGTTGACCGGATGTTGACTTATATATAAATAGCTTTGGGATGGAGTTTTGATAGTTCTGATAGCTCCTTTGGGTGATTTCGGACTTAGGAGTGTGTCTGGATAGTGATTTGGAGGTCTGTAGTTGATTTAGGCTTGAAATGGCGAAAGTTAGAAATTTGAAGTTTTGGAAATTGAGAAGTTTGATGGAGAGTTGAGTTTGTGGTTACTAGGCTCGAATTTTAGTTTTGGGAGTTGGAATAGGTCTGTTGTGTCATTTATGACTTATGAGCAAAATTTGAGGTCAATCGGACTTGATTTGATAGGTTTCGACATCGATTATAGAAGTTTGAATTTTCTAATTTTTATTAGGCTTGAATTGAGGTGCGATTCATATTTTTAATGTTGTTTGATATGATTTGAGGCCTCGACTAAGTTTGTATAATGTTTTAGGACTTGTTGGTATGTTTGGTTGAGGTCCCGGGGGCCTCGGGTGGAGTTCGGATGGCTAACGGATCAAAGTTTGGAATTGAAGGATTGCTGAAGTGCCCCAGGTCTGGTGCGATTGCACCTGCATAGTTTTGAACCCAGGTGTGAGCTCACAGGTGAGAGAAGGGGATCGTAGGTGAGGTCTTGAAGAAGTTGTCCAGTAGTCGCCGGTACGAAGGATTTTCCGCATCTGTGAGCCCGCAGATGCGGCAAGGTCTCCGCATATGCGGATTATTGGAGGCAAGGTTAGGTTCGCATAAGCGGTCGATATCTCGTAGAAGCGCACCCGCAGATGTAGAAGATTGGTCGCAGATGCGTGAGGTTGGCAGTTGAGTGTTTTCCGTAGAAGTGGATTTTTGACCGCAAAACTAGATTTTTGGACCGCAGAAGCGGGATCTCTGGGCAGTGTTTAAATTCGAAGGGTTTCGAGGTTTTAATCATTTTCGGACATTTGAAGCTCGGACTAAGGCGATTTTTGAGAGGTATTTCAAGGAGTTTCTTGAGGTAAGTCACTTGTGATCAGTTGTATTCAATAATATTGTTTCCCCATTGAATGTCCCACCTAGTTTGTGCGTTTATTAGGTGGAATTTTGGGAGTTTGAGGCTAGGGATTTGAAAAGTTAAATTTGGGGATTTGAGTGAAGATTTGGTATTGGAATTTGGTAAATTTGGTAATGTTGGACTCATGGTTGAATGGGCTTCCGGATTTTGTAACCTTTATTGGATTCCAAGATGTGGGCTCGGGGGTCGACTTTTAAGTTGACTTTTTGACTTTTGATTAAGAACATAGTATTTTCGTATGGACTTGATTTCCTTTTCTCGTGTTGATTGTATCAAACTGTTTGTGGCTAGATTAGAGGCTTTCATAGGCTGATTCGTGAGGCAAGGACTTGTTGGAGTAGAGTTTTGCACGATTTGAGGTAAGTAACACTTTTAAACTTGGTTCTGAGGGTATGAATTCCTAAAATTACGTGCTATGTGATTGATGTTGAGGTGACGCGCATGCTAGGTGACGGGCGTGTGATCGTGCACCGTAGTAATTGTGATTTAGTTGATTCCATGAAACTGTGTAGCTATCTTATCTGAACATTATTACTGAACGCTATGTGTTAGAGCACTTGAGCTGTGATTTATGTTAGAAATCATGTTTAGGCTATATGTTGGTACTATTAGGACCCACAGTGGTTGTTCTTTATTGTTGAGTTATTTGCTTAATTGCAGTTATGTACTCAGTCGCATTCATCATTGTATATCATATCTCAGTCTCCGTTATCGTATATTGTCACATTCTGTATCATTGATTTGGGCTGCTTAGCATGAGTGTTGTGAGCCCGAGAGACTGGAGAGATTGATGACTAAGTGAGGTCGAGGGCCTGTTTATGAGTGATATTTATGGGATCGGGTTGCACACTACAGCAGGCTTTATTGATTCCTGCCAGGACTTGGCTTATTATAGCGCTTGGGCTGGATCTGTCCCTCCGGAGTCTGCACACCCACAGTGAGCGCAGTTTCTATTGATTCATTTACATTGGGCTGGATCTGCCCTATATTTATTTGCATTTGGGCTGAATCTGTCCTGGACTTATTTGCATTTAGGCTGGATCTGCCATGTACAATGATGAGTGATTGAGAATGATGAGTGAGAATTGAGACAGTCAGGTTGAGCACTCTGAAAGTGTGAGTACGCAAGGTTTTTATTGTGTTGCATCACATATGATATGCATATTTGCATGTAGATATAAAGATGCAATATTCCTCATATCATTCAAACTTAACATATTTTATCTGTTCTAAGGTTAATTGTTAAACCTCGAAGCATGCCTAAATTTTTGCACCGTTACCTGCAGATTATGAATTTATGAGATATTACTGTCATATTTTCCGTAAATATATGTACTGTTAATTTTGTATGTGGGCTGAAATATTCGAGCTCGTCACTACTTTCAGTCCAAAGGTTAGTTGTTACTTATTGAGTTGGTTGTACTCACGCTACACCCTGCACGTCGTGTGCAGATCCAGGTATTTTCGGTCACGGCGGTTGCTGATTCTTAGAGTTTTCAATCATTTGGAGATTATCGAGGTAGCTGCCTTGGCGTCCAGAGACCTTGACTCTCCTCCCCTACCCCCCAGTTTACTTATTCAGTTTTTATTTTTCTTAGACATTATATCAGACTTAATATTGTATAGATGTTCATGTACTAAGTGACACCCTAGTTTTGGGAAACTCTTGTATTGAGTTGTGGGGGTTTTATCCAGTTTTATGAGATGTTTTCTAATTTAAACTTGTTTTCGTATATTTTATTGAAAGTGTTGGTATATATGAGTTGTCGGCTTGCCTGGTATCATGATAGGTGCCATCACGACACTTGGTATTTTGGGTCGTGACAGAAAGTTCTTTTTAAGTTAACTTCTGAAAATACTTTAGCCTTGAACAATGTTTTGTACGTTCCCTCCATTTGTAGAAACTTAATTTCTGGTGCACTTCTTAACAAAGCAGGCCTTAAACTTATTTTTGAATCTGATAAAATTATTATTTCTCGTGGAGGAGACTTTGTTGGGAAGGGTTACCTCAATGGAGGTTTACTTATACTGAACATTGTTCAAGAGATTACTAATAATGCAAATACTTCTAATCCTGCTTATATTGCTGAGTCTATTGATTTGTGACATGGTAGGCTAGGTCATAATAATATTGCTTCTATAAAAAGACTTAGAAAAATGGAATTAATTATTGTGGTTAATGTTGATAATTTTTCTATGTGTTCTATTTGTGTAGAAGCAAGATATACCAAAAAGCCTTTTAAAAATGTATAGAAAGAAAGAATTGCTTGAACTAGTGCATTACTTTGTATGACTTTTTTCTTCTATTTTTTTGTATTTCCTCCCTTTCCTTTTCTATTTGTATTTTTTTATCATTGCTTCCATTGAGAGACATAGCTGATTTTAAGAACACTGTTAGTAAGGGTGGAAAGAAATACTACATCACGTTTGTAGATAAATTTTCGAGATACACTAAGGTACATCTTCTTAAGTCTAAGGATGAGGCTGAAAGCGTATTTTTAAAATACAAAGCATAAGTAGAAAATCAATTAGACAGAAAAATCAAGAGACTTAGGTCTGATAGGGGTGGTGAATATAGTACTAATACTCTAGAAGTTTTTTGTACGAAAAATGGTATAATACATGAGGTTAGTGCTCCATATACTCCCCAACAAAATGGTGTAGCTGAACGAAAAAATCAAACTCTTAAAG
>AWOL01S0001329.1:0-18882 GCA_000715115.1 Nicotiana otophora
TTATTCCCAAGATAGAGGTTCCTGAATGTGCAAGCCACTTTCGACCAATTTCTTGTTGCAATGAAATCTATAAGTGTATTTCTAAAATGATCTGCATCAGACTCAAGAAGGCAATTAAGTACTTGGTAGCAGAGAATCAATCATTTTTTGTTGAAGGCAGATCAATGATGCACAATGTCTTGATATGCCACGATTTATTAAGACATTACAATAGGAAAATTTTACCAAGGTACTTGCTGAAGATTGATTTTCGAAAGGCATATGACATGGTTAATTGGGAGTTTCTTAAGGAAGCTTTGGAGGGATTTGGATTTCCAAGAAAGTTCAGATACTTAATCATGACATGTGTTTCATCTACAAAGTTCTCTGTTAAAATAAATGGAGAAAGCCATGGTTTTTTTTGAAGGAATGAGAGGTCTGCGACAAGGAGATACTATGTCTCCTCTTCTGTTTGTTCTTGTGATGGAATATCTCTCAAGGATATTGAAGATAGCAAGCAGATTACCTGACTTTGGATATCATCCTATGTGCAAGCCGACCAAACTTACACATTATTTTTTCAGATGATCTGATGCTTTTCTGCAAAGGTAATATGAGCTCAGTAAATCGCCTCATGGAGGTACTAAATCATTTTAGTTCCACTACTGGATTGATTGCAAATATGGATAAATCCAACATCTTCTTGGCCGGAATAGATGATAACACTAAGGAGCAGCTACTTTAAAGAACGAGATTTGTATTGGGTGCTTTGCCTATGAAATACTTGGGGCTGCCACTCTCATCCAAGAAATGGAATAAAATGAATTGTCATCAACTAGTGGAGAAGATTACACACAGAGTTAAAGTCACCTATTCCAGACAACTATCCTATGCTGGGAGACTTCAGGTGATAGAAGCAGTGTTATTTTCCATACAGAGTTTTTGGAGTTCAGTGTTCATTCTACCTCAAAGTGTACTGAATGAGGTGGATAAGATCTGTAGGGAATACTTATGGGGAGGAGGTGGCTTTATTATCGTGGGAAAAGATCTGCCAACCTAAGAAATTGGGAGGTTTAAATATCAAAGGGTGCAAGGAGTGGAACATTACATCTGTAGGCAAACTAATCTGGCAATTGCAAGTAAATAAGGAATCATTATGGGTCAAATGGGTACATAGCATTTATATGAAGACATAAACTAATTTCTGGGAACATAAACCACCGATGGATTGTAGTTGGTATTGGAAGAAACTCAACTCCCTAAAAGAAAGAATGCAGGAATGGTATGTACAAGGAAGATATGTGCTTACAGTGAATGGTGAGTATTCGATTACAAGGAGCTATTTGGATATAATTGGAAGCCACTCTAGGATGAGAATAGCTGAACTTGTATGGACTGTTATGGCACAACCAAGGCATAAATTCATAATGTGGTTAGCAATTCATGGAAGGTTGCTTACTAGGGAGAGACTGCTTAGGTTGTAGATACTAGTCGAAAATGTGTATTGCTGTCTCTGTGATGCACATGTGATGGAAACAAATATGCATTTGTTTGGTGAGTGTGATTGGTTTCAGAATGTCAAACAAGAGTTGGTGCAATGGACATGAATACAGGTTCGGGCGGGTGATTTTAAGCAAGTTTTAGAAAGTTTCAAACGGAAGCAATGGTTGCGACTCAAAAAAGAGCCGATGACAGCAATATGGGGGGCTATACTATACCACACTTGGAAAGCTAGGAATTGGAAATTGTTCAAAGGAATAAATGTACATAGATCAGAGATAGTGTCACATATTAAAAAGGATGTATTGGTTAGACTAGAATTATATAGAACATCTCGTAGAGCTAGGAGATGTAGAGGATTAGTATATAAGCTTCTACGTAACAAGCGTTCTGGTTGTTTTTTGTTGTTGTTCAGATATGTTTGTTAGAGGCCTAAGTTCTGCTATGTGGAATTAGGTGCTCTTTATTTGTAATTGATTTGGTTTGTCAATGGTAATTCACAATGGTTACCAAAAACAAATATGTTAATTTTACATCTTAACTTTGGAGTATAATTTTGATAAAATTAATTTTCGTGCATTTATTATTTTTATGTAAAATTCTAAGTTAATTTTATTATAAATTATAATTGTACAAAAAATATATAATCATCTCAAAAAATAAATGGTGCAAATATAAAATATTAGATGTTGCTAAAATTGAAAGGTGTAAATATAAAATATTAGATGTTGCTAAAATTTAAAAGTGAATTTGAAAATACATTAAAATTGGAAATATATGTAAATTGAAAATACATCAAATTAAAATACATAAAAATTGGAACTACGGTAAATAGTAGAATAACTTAGTAGGGACCTATGTCGTTTTCAGATACACCAAAATCATTATAGTATTGAGTGAATTGGGCCAAGGATTGTTGTACTGCACAACATGATAATCAAAGATGAGCGTGATCTTAATGCACCAATTCAAGATGATTGGGAATGTTCACCTCCAACGGTAAAAATGGTAGTAGATGAAAATCACCGATTTGAGCAATTTTTAGCTCGACACAAAAAAATTAAGGACAAAGATGCTCATTTTGCACATCATAATGCATTAATAGATCATTTATGGGAGCATACTGGTGGTGAAAGTTGAATATTTATGTAATATTTAATCCGAATTTTACCATAATATAATATATATTTAATTATCTTGTATCTCAATGATTTCACTTTTATTTGAATTATCCGTTAATATATATAATCTATAATATTTGCTTATAAATTATATTATTAAAAAATTTATGGTATAAAATAATTTTATATTAAATTATATGTGATGAATATGTAAAAAGAAAAAAAAAGATAGAATTTCTTTAATAGAAATAAAAAAAAATTTAAATAAAAAATAATACTCCTTCCGTTTCAATTTATGTGAACCCATTTGACTGGGTACGGAGTTTAAGAAAAGAGAGAAGACTTTTGAACTTGTGGTGTAAAATGAGGCACATATATTTTGTGTGGCTATAAATTATTGTATAAAGGTAAATTGTTTCCAAATAAGGAAAGAGATCATTCTTTTTGACACAGACTAAAAAGAAAATAGGTTACATAAATTGAAACGGGGGGAGTAATTTAATATTAAAGAGAGAAGAATATAAAGTGAAATATTTTATTTTGGAGTAAAAAATAAAATAACAATTAGAATAACTTTATGCAATTTTGGAGTTTACTTTATTTTGTAGGAGAAAACGGAGACAAGTGTCATATATGGCCTAAGTAGAAAAGTCTTGCATGAGCCAATTTCCTCGAACTTACACAGCACTTTACAACGTTACCATTATTCTTGTAATCTGTGTCATCAATGATGTGTCTTCTTCCAACTTGTTGCCCAATTAACGACGCCGTTAACAGCATTTTCTCAATTTCCTCTTTCCCGAAATCAAAACCGAGTAAACGCCGTTAAAGACCGTCAAAAATCCACGTCAAAGTCGTTATTCAACGCTGTACACTATAATAATTCCCACGCCTACAACGCATATCTTCTTCAGTCTTCTTCTTCAACGGTACCAAATTTCTCCACCAAACACGCTCCCAATTTGTCACCGTTCAATCGCCGGGAAATTCGCCGGAACCATTCAAAAAATTCGTCGTTGATCTGTTTTCACCTTATCTATATACTAAGCTTCCGATCATCCATTTCCTCTTCGGTTCTTATTCCTCCGTTAATAAGAATCCGCTCGTTCTTCTCTGCCTTTGGATTTCTCTATTTAAGTTTATTTCTATTTTTTCCCCAAATCCAATTTCTGAAACCCTAATTTCCGATTTCCCAAAGCTTCTAGCTTTCGCTTTTCTATGGCCCATTTCAAGTAAATTCATACATGGGCCTATTATGAATCTCTAGGGCTTTGGGAAGTTTTAATTTGGTTTTGTTCTTTTTTTATTTGTACAGTTTCGATCTGTGAAGAGGAACACAGATTGTATGTAAAGATGGGTTTGTGAAAATCTTGGTAAATTATCTTTTGTTTTTTAGGGGTTTATATTTTTCAGGTTGATTTGATTTTTTTGGAATTTAGGGTTTGAAAATTTTGGATTAGTTGAAAGATGTCTTCAGCTGGGGTGATTGCGATTAGTCCTATGTGCAAAGAATCTATGATGATTCCTGCAGATTTCCATAGCCAGGAATCAATTTTGATATACGTGGCTATGTCAGGGTCAATGGTACCAATGAGGGTTTTGGAATATGATTCAATTGACTCTGTGAAGCTTCAGATTCAGACCTGTAAAGGGTTTGTTGTGAAAAATCAAAAATTGGTGTGTGGGGGCCGAGAACTGGCCAGAAGCAATTCCCTCATTAGGGATTATGGAGTTGGTGATGGGAATGTTCTCCATTTGGTCCTTAGGTTATCAGATCTTCAGGTCATCAATGTGAAAACTTCTTCTGGTGAAGAGTTTACCTTTAATGTGGATAGGAGCAGGGATGTCAGATATGTGAAGCGTCAAATTGCTAAGAAAAAGAAGGGTGCTTTAGGAGATATCGATGAGCAAGAAGTGCTTTGCAATGGTGAAAGACTTGAAGATCAGAGGCTTATACATGATATCTGCAAGAACAATGATGCTGTGATTCATTTGTTTGTGAGAAAATCTGCAAAGATTAGAGCAAGACCAGTGGAGAAGAATTTTGAGCTGTCTATTGTGGCACCACAACTGAATGATGACAAGGTTACGGAGAGCAGTAGTGGGAATGAAATACTAGATAATAAGCTTTCGGTCCCTAGGGAGCCTCCTGATAGGGCAAGTATTTTGGAACCTATCATTGTTAACCCAAAGATTGAAGTGCCTTTGGTGATTAGTGATTTGATTGGCTCTACACTTGAAGGGTTAGATAGAGGACATTATCCTATTAGATCCTCCGAAGGCACAGGAGGAGCCTACTTTATGCTTGATGCAGCAGGGAGTAAGTACGTTTCGGTGTTTAAACCAATTGATGAGGAGCCTATGGCTGTGAATAACCCACGAGGGCTGCCTTTGTCAGTTAATGGCGAGGGCTTGAAGAAAGGAACAAGAGTTGGAGAAGGTGCTTTGAGGGAATGTGCTGCTTACCTTTTGGATCATCCAAAAAGCGGTAGGCGTTCATTTTCTGGTGAGGCACTGGGCTTTGCTGGTGTTCCACCAACCCTCTTTGTGAGGTGTCTCCACAGCGGATTCAATCACCCAGATGGTATCACCCCTAAGATTGGCTCCTTGCAAAAGTTCATGGAGAACAAAGGAAGTTGTGAGGATATAGGTCCCAGTGCTTTTCCTGTGGGAGAAGTGCATAAGATTGCAGTGCTTGATATGAGGATGGCAAATGCAGATAGGCATGCAGGGAATATTTTAATGAGCAAAGGTGAAGATGTGCAGATTGTCCTCATTCCAATTGATCATGGTTACTGCTTGCCTGACAGTGTAAGTCTTCATCTTTATTTTCCTTTTCTTTTGGTGTATGATGTGAACAGTTGTTGGATGCAATTCTTCTTTGCTGCATTTCCTGTTACATCTTACTTATATTGGTTATTAAAGTAGTTACAATGTGATGTTAATTATCTTTGCAATTTTGTTTTCTGCTCTAACATGTCCCTCCAGCAAGTGACTGTATGATTTTGAGTACGAATTCGGAAGCATGTTGTCTTCATTCGTTATAGTCAAATTTTGGTTGAGGGTATAAACTAACTTCAAAATCAATGCATCTCCAGTGGAATAGTTTTCCCCGATTTCGACATACTTACAAGCCTTTGAAATGACAATCACAAATCCATGGATTAAAAGCATATCATTTTCATGTCAAATCGCAGTATGATTTTTATTGGCCAGAACACCTATGAGAAAATAGGGAGCGATTGCAATGATGATAACATTTTCCCAGCTCATTATGAGACCTTATCTTTTAAGGTCCGGGAATATACTCGTTTCCAACACACATGTCTGAGCTTCGCCCCTATAGTAAAAAGAAGAATCCCCCGCATTTCAAGAAAAAAACACCTATGAGAAGCTGTGGTCTTTACAAAACTGACCACCTTTTTTTACCTGCCCCTTTGAGAGGCCAGCTATTATCTGCACTATATGAGGCATTAAACGAATTCGATGTCCAAGTAGTGTGCTCTTTTAGAAGAAGATCTGGAGTACGATTAGTAAAAAATGTCATTGATTTCTGCCTTGATACGAGTAGCAAAAACTTCTGTGAACTTTGAGAGTTGTGAATGCTTGTTAGGCGGCGGCTTGTTATATATTCTCTCGCTCTCTTTAATTCAGGATTGACAATAGATGGAAGTCAATTAGACTTCGGGAAAATTTGTATAGTTTGGTTCTGATCAGTTGGTTTATGCTATTTCAGTTTGAAGATGTCACTTTTGACTGGCTGTATTGGCCACAAGCTCGTCAGCCTTTTAGCTCCGAAACCATTGAGTACATAAAATCACTCGATGCGGAAGAAGACATTGCCTTGTTGAAGTTTTACGGGTGGGACATGCCTTTGGAAAGTGCCCGCACACTCCGCATCTCTACTATGCTTTTGAAGAAAGGTGCAGAGAGGGGCCTTACGGCATTTACCATTGGGAACATCATGTGCAGAGAAACCTTGAACAAGGAATCTGTGATTGAGGAGATTGTTCAAGAAGCACTGGACTCTGTGCTTCCTGGCTCAAGTGAAGATGCATTCCTTGAGACCGTCTTGCATGTAATGGATCGCCGCCTTGATGAAATTTCCTATTGATATTTCACTGAAGAATTGGTACATAGGTGTACATAGGAGAGTCTGCGGACACCTATTGTCTGCATGCATCAACTTAAAGAGAATATCCTGATTCATTGCTTTCAATTCATTTTCGCAGTTAACTGGAAATGACCAAGTTCTTTATCTCGGTGTCAATTCTCAAAATACTGTAAAGTTTGTTCATCTTTTTTTATGCTGGATTAAGTTGAAGACACAATATCCTTTTCCTCAAATAATAGTTTACGTTCTTGTATACTTTATTAAATATGTTTGCAGGAGCCAAGGCTGTTGACATTGTTGGTTAAGCTTCAACCTAGGTAGAGGAATAAGAAACCGAGACTCGGATGAGTTGTGTGCTAGTTTTAGCCCTTTTGGGTGGTACATAACTCAAGTAATGAACAAAGCTAAGATCTCAACAGATCTGTTTTATTGTACTAAGTTGTACACTAATTTTTTCTGAGCCCTTTGGAGTTGAAAGATTCAAGGTGAATGTTTGCTAGTAGATCCAACTAACTCCTTTGCTACATTGCTGCACCTTTCCACCTTTTGATAGGATGGGTTTGGTATGAAGTGGGACATCATTTCATTTTTATTAAACCTTAACTTGATGCAGAGTTCACTTCAAACGTAATTATGCAAACCTTATTTCTCACTCAAAACTCTTTAAGTAATTCTTAAACCTCCAATCCCCTACGGAAACACAATTGAGAAAGCAACTATATAAGCATCTTAAAATCAATCAATTGACTTAAGTTTGTTCTTTTCGAAAACCATTTCAATCCTTTACTAGTAAATATGTGTCTTTTAAGTAAATTAAGAGTTCTCTAAAATTAAAGGTTTCCACTCGTTCTTAAACTGACAACAAATCTGTAATTAAACTAAGAAAGACTAAATATCAGATTTAGTGTAACTATTAGATCAAACATGTGTTTATTAACTCATATACGTGTCATCTATGTTGCCTACTACACCAAAATGAAATGCTTACGAGAATTTTGTCTGCTCAGTTGGAAAAAAAGGATAAATATGATACAAATAGTAACCAAACTATTTTTGTTAACTTCTAACAAAAGGCAAAATTAAACAAAAATTTATAGTATAGGAGCAAATATAGGCTTTTTTTCCCTTGTATGAATTTTTGCTGCTTGCAATATTTTTTCAACATTTGTTCCTTCACGAGAAAGAAAAGGAAAAAGGGGTAACTAGCACTTTCCTTAATATTAACAGAAGAAGACAAATCACTGTAGTAGATCCAGACCATTTAACCAAGCAGTCAGTGATATACTAATCTCTCTCTTTTCTCTCTTTGCCTTTGTCTCTCTTGTTTTTTTTCTTTTTCTTTAGTGCTAATGATATGCTACCCAGCACTTTATTGACAATATCCCTCCCCCTTTCCTACTATTCCACATTCTTGCCACTAAATTTTCCCAACTGGGGCTGTTCAAAAGCATTAATCTTTAGCCATGTTTGATCCTTACAGATCTAAACCCAGTAGTAGAGGCCGCACTAACTTGGCTTCTTGTTGTGTTGCCACTTTCTTCTTGATCTTACTCATTGTAGGCATTATTGTCGTCTACTTCTTCCTTTTCAAACCCAAAACTCCCAAAATCGCCGTCGACGCCGTTCAATTCCCCACCTTCTCCGTTACTAACGGCAGTGTTAACTTCACCTTCTTCCAGTACGTCTCCGTCACAAACCCAAATCGCGATGAGTTCACTCACTACGACAGCTCGCTTCAGCTCAGTTACTCCGGCGAGCCGGTGGGTGTAGTGTTTATTCCAGCCGGCAAGATCGACGGTGGTCGGACGCAGCATATGTCGGCGAAGTTTGATGTTCAGTCTTACCCGCTTCCGGCAACTTTGAGAGCTGATGTCTCAGGCGGCGGGGTGGTTTCCACGGCGGCGGCGAACGGCGGAGGTGGGGTTGGAAGGGGACCCACAATGGAGGTGGAAACGAGGATGAAGTTGGTGGGGAGGGTGAGGGTGTTGAAGGTGTTTACACACAGGGTGGATAGTGGAGTGAAGTGTAAAGTGGTGATTCAAGTCAGCAGCGGCTCTGTTTTAGGCGTCCGTTGCTGATACATGATTTTCTTGCTGTTAATTAATTACATTTCAGCTTCTGATCAAGGCATTGTTTAAAGGGAAATTGCAGATGTATTTGTATTAGAAATTAGGCGAATGCAAGTGCACAAATTGATGAAGAATTGTTTTTTGTGCTTTGGCTTATGTATATGGCGATTGTCAAACTGCAACATGTTTTATGATTGTTAAAATGGTCAGAAGACAATTGCTTTTGGCCACTTCCAGATTTCTCATCATTGTGACTAGTCTACTCTGCATCATTCCATTTTTATCAATATTATGATTTGCACTTTTGACCAACTTGCTCATTTGCGCTAATTTACAGATTAAGCAAGTCAGCAAGTTGTTTGTTGCCTTTGGTGCAAAGTATGAATGGTAAATGATGTAAGTAGAGTTGAGCTATAAGCTGTAGCTGAGTTTATTTGGTTTTTAAATCCTCACATAAAGCGATTCTATTGCTACAACTTTGGAATGCAGATTACGGTAAGAAAACTAAGATGCAGTTATGGAGGTCTAATTTATGGAATTTCTCTTATATAACATTTTGTTTTCAAGTCGACTAAGTTTCTATTCGGGAGTCTTGCAATTGCAACGTTTTCTATTGTTACGCTGAAAGGTATTAAAACAACAAAGATGAAGAATGCTAAAGATGGATCTCCTCCATAAAAGTTATTAGTCACAAAAAAGTTGTATTAGTCACATTTTTGCATATTTACAAGATCCACAAGATGTTAAATCATAGTATGATTCTTGGAAATCAAATGACAAGGGTATCCCATGTTGTTACAAGGACAACAACACGACAGGTTTTTTCTTCTCAACTTCTCAATCTCATATTTCAGGGTACCTCTCTAAATGAATGATCGCCTCTTTCAAGGTCAAACTAACCGACTCTTCGTAACTTTCGACCTCAGAAACGGAGAATACTAAGAAGCAGAGGATACTGTCAAAGGCAGAATGTAAAGAATCAATCTGCAAATTGAGTCAACGCAGACTTCTAAATCACAGTAAACTTTCTACTTTTAATAATGTGAATTTTCAGAGAAGTGCTTTAACAGTTCTGATATAATTACATTACCATCCCCATCAGAGAGGTGTCTAGAGATGCACAGAGGGAAGCCACTAAACCATCATAAATACAAAAAAATTCCATGCAGTTTTTCCGCGGTGGAAGGATTCCTAATTTTTCATTCTAGGATAGTTGCAGCAACTGAATATATATTATGGAACTCATCTTTGAGCACCTTTACTGGGGAAAGAAACAAATGATAATAAACAAGAGTCACCTTAGTCAACTGGTTGCTTCAAGCCCAGTTTTCAAATGTCCATCAAAATTCTAAGAACAATACCATCTCAGCTAACTGTGAACGCCCCGACACATGCAGTACGTGGTGTTAGAACGAGGCAACTGAGTTCCCATGATAGCCAGCCCTGTCAAAGGTTGAGGAATTATTCAGCAGATGAAGATACGCCCTCCCGATCTCCCATTTGACTAAAAAAAAAGGCTCAACCTCAGGGAACATAAGAAAAGCGTCCAATTAGAGGAAAAAACAGAAACCGATATTGAACTCTCCTTTTTAATTTCTCAAAGTACATAACATTTCCTCAGTTATGAAGAATCGATTAACAGGGGCTGCCTCTACCAGTCTGCCTTTAAGTTCCTCCTTCAACAACAGAAAAATCACGGGATCAGTTTTCCAATCAATGATTCCAAAATCTTTCGAAAAAATTACTAGAAAATATCATGCGAGTCGTACAAGAAGAATCCGACATGGTAATATAGCTTTCAACTTACATACAACTTTTCATTGTTTTCATGTTCTAATAAAAGTAGTATTAGTAAACCAACAAACTCTTTTTTTCTCTAGCTTATCTCAATGAAGCTTACAGTGCTTGGAGATCCCTGCGATTTCAAAAATCAGAGGGACATAACCGCAACTATAACTAGAA
This sequence comes from Nicotiana otophora, assembly GCA_000715115.1. Classification (NCBI taxonomy): domain Eukaryota; kingdom Viridiplantae; phylum Streptophyta; class Magnoliopsida; order Solanales; family Solanaceae; genus Nicotiana; species Nicotiana otophora. The sequence continues at coordinate 10,746 of AWOL01S0001329.1, forward strand.
GGAAAAGAAAAGTTGATTTTGTTCCCAAAGGAGGACATAGGAAAATGAAGGGTAAATTTTTTTTTTTAAAGGAAACTGAGAGGTAGAGAAATTTAAGTCAAGGAACACTAACCAAAATTTTCTTCCCGATCGATTACAATATAGAAATCAACGCATATCAAACAAAGGCCTTATTGATTTTCTCATCTTCTATTACAATCCTAAGATGAGTGTATCTCATAAAAGATGGGGATGCCATGTTTAATCTTTCTGCTTATATGTTTGTATTATGGCTATGGTAGGAGTTGATTTTGGCTCCTTGGAAGCAAGTTAAGCAGTGTCGATAATTAAAATTCACCTGGACTGTTTGGCAGGTACAAGATCTTTAAATTTTGAAATTTATTGCACAAAATTTCATGTACCGTTTTAAAGTATCCTAAGTTCACAATAAACTAGCACCAACACTACCTACAAAATTTAATACCTGAGAAGACCAACATAACATCTATTTAGAAGTGGGCTTTTTTAGCTTCCTCCGTGACCTCCTCCTGAAAAATATGAAGGGTAAAATCAAAAAGAGTTCTAATCTAGGGCAATATCTACATATCTGGCATCATAAACATGTGCCAGCAATAAAATTTGGCGACAGGCGTATGATTGCAGTGCACCTCTTTTTCATAGGTTTTCCAGTACTAAATAGACCCTTCATTACTGTAGATACATCCAAAGAGCGTTCACGCATGATTTTGTCATGGTATATCTTACTTCCAATATCCGTGATAGCTTCCTCCACCTCTTCCAATGTCTGGTCCACATTGAGCTGCAGCTGCCCTTTCTTGATAACCGTCACATTAAAACCATTTGCTTTGGCATCCCGAAAAGCATCCTGCACCGTAGTCAATAATGTAATAACAAATAATTTCCACAAGAATGATCAATTATCGATAATGGTACTCTGATCTACAGCATAACAGGCTAAGAGAAGCAAAAGGAAAGCAGAGAATAGGCACAAGTCATTAGCTATTTCAGTTTTCACAGAGTGAGAAGTAAAAGAATGAAGAAATAGAGCAGAAATGGAGTCTATCTAGTTTAGCATATTAAGCATTTAAACACTACACAGTAGCATTAATGGCATACCTAGCTTGGGACAGCAGGAAGATTTAGCACATTTATACAATTTAAAGATTTCTAGGAAATTCATCCAGAGAGCAGGAAGTCCTACTTTCTTTTGTCCAACTACACAACATCCTAACAATTTGGAAGGAGATATTGCTTTTAAGAAAACACAGATCCATAAATGTTCCTAAAATGTGATACACGTGCTTATCAATATGCATTTGGACAGTTATAAGAGCTCACAGGAAAACATTAACCAGCAACATAGGCCCCTCTGCCCCACCACCCACCCCCAAAAAATAACCTCCTCTTATGCATTGGATTCCCCACCAATGACGTTATCAACCGTTTTAGATTTGAAAGCACTGTCATTATGTACATAATAAGGCGTAGGACCAGTGAATCAAAGAAATGTAGTTACACCACAAACAAATAAATTTACCTTAGGAGGTCGTGCAACAACAAAGGCATTCCCATTGCCAAGCATTTCCATATGAGTCTGTATTATATAGCAAAGGTTCTTACAGTCACCAGCATCCTCAAAAGCAATTACGTGATACTGCTTGGGATCCAATTCCAGATCAGCGGCCATCTCTAGTGAATAGAATCCTACCTTCATCACTCCTTCTCCCTCAGTGTATAATTCAATACACTACAAACAGAAACAAATATTGTTTGAGAAATCACGATGTAACTGCACAATACATAATATGACTAGAGGGCCTTAACATTGGAAAACTAATAGAATCCTTCCAGCAAATAGCTCCGAAAGTGTCTCGATGTAAGTTTTTGGACAAGATGTGGACCAATAACCTCTGGGTCGCATGGGTTCTATCTTACTGCAGTAGTAGTGGTTTATTTTGGCAGGAATGTCACTGTTAATAAAGGAACTAGGAAATAGTCTGTCTGCAGTAAAAGGTAATGGTGTCATACATGCCTTAATCATACGATCTCCCTGCCCGGCAGAGAAGAAGCCTCGCGTATGAGGCCATACTCTTCTTAATCAAGTGATTAAATTTTTTTTTAAGTTGGAAAAATTACAAAATGAAAAATGTAATAATTACCAATATATGGGGTAGATCAAGCCACCATAGGTAGTCCTCTTCCTTTTCATCTGCATATTCACGATATTTGCTCACTACTGCCTGGGGTCCAAACAGTTCCATTTCTCTTTTGACCCTGTCAAGTTTCTCTTTGACAAGCTTCTTTCCCTTCTCGGGCAAGTTGTCCATCAGATCGGCAGCTTCCTTTATTTCTCTTTCCGTAATCCATCTGTCCAAGTCCTTCCCTACATCCTTCATTACAGCTTTAATTTCCGGGTCGGTCTCTGCATTGTAGGATTCCAAGAACCCCTGGGACCATTTCTTTGTATGCTGCCAGTACTCTTTACCGGATTTCTTGCCAGCTCTGATGGAACCATCACTACTTTCAATGATGGTCCTGGGAGCTGAAGTCGAATCAATTTTATTGCTTGATGGGGATTCTTGGAATACTTGAGGCAAGTCTTCTCTTTCTTTCTTTATGAGATTTGAGTTTTTTATGCTTTCAGCAACTACCTTTCTCTCTTCTGCAAAGTATTCTAGGAACTCAGAACTTCTTTCCATTGGTGGACCTTTCCAGCGAGGTATAATTTTCTCCGGTTGGTCATACAAACTGATGCCATCTACAGCAAAAGAGGGTTTAAAAGAAGTAGCTTGCTTAGCATAATCTTGGAATTGCAAAATAATTTTGTGTTTTTTCTCTACCATCCGCTCACCCCCAACCCCAACACCCTAAAACAAGAAGGAAAACAAAATGAATCCTAAAGAGATCAGAATCTTGTGCCTGAAGATGGCTCAGACATAAGAAAAGGGACAAATATGAGGAACAATAAAACTTAATTATCCAGCTGTATGTTTCAAAATGTTCACCAGGTATAATGACTTTAAGCATTTATTTATCCTATTTCCACGAGGGAGTAACTACCTTTAAACATTAAGAAAAACTTAATACCTGCTCCATAATCAAGGTTTTCAATGTTTGAGTGGAGCCACTTGTGCAAATCCATTAGTTGTTTATTCTCTTGATCAACTTTCTTCTCAAGGCCACTGAAGAACACAAGTTTATCTTCATCATCCATTTGAGAAAACGGATCTCTACCAGCGAGCTCATTTTCTCTAACTTTAAAAACAATTTCTTTAAGTCTCTCATCTTTCATCCACTCAAACTCGCTGACATTCTCATTAGTTTCAAGATGAAACATCTGAGTTTTCAGATTCAGCTCTTCATCAGATTTCTCCTTTGCCACCAGGTAATTATCCCTAAACCCTGTCTGAATTTTCTTAATGACCGGTTCAAATTCATGGAAATTCTTTTCCAGCCAGCTTCCATTATTTGGTGATGGTTCCAGTTCTGCAGTTCTGTCATTACCGTCTTGAACAGAGCGAGTTTCAGGTAATTCAGTATGTACTAATACTTTATCAACACATTCAGGGATGTCACTGGATGGAAAGATTTTGATCTCGTCAATCAGTTGTGAGCTCCCATCACCAACTGTTCCTTCTTGTTCAGGTGACAGAAAATCAAGTGGTTTAAGCTCTTCATATCTGTTGTTCTCATCATCATAAGAGCTTTGACTTGGATCACTCTTCGCTTTGTTTTGTGCAGATACAGCACTATTGCTGGTTGGAAGAAATTCTTTTCGTTTGAAACTAGAATCTTCAGAAGAAAAATCAGATGTTCCCCATAAAGGAAATGGGTCAAATTCTTTTCCTGCATTAGCAGACAGCTGTTTCACATCACCAGTACTCTCCTTTTCCATTAGTGGTGTTGATAAATTCTCAACCTCTGGATCACTTTCAGCGATACTTTCTTGCTTCACTTTCAGTTTCGAGAGGTACTCCCTAGCTTCCTTAACTGCCAGAATGATTTTTGATTTTGATGCCACAGAAATTTCACTAGGCCTGCTTGATTGGCCAGACATTATAATAGATTTTTCAGTTACTTCAGTTCCATCAGTTGAGCTTACGTCATATTTTGACTGATGTACATTTACCACAGAGCTTTTTATATCATCTGGAGGTTCTAAATTTCTGTTAGAGGTCTGCACTTCATGACTAAACAGTGAAGATGAACCAGTATGGACTCCATTAATATCCAGTAACAATTTCTGGTCAACAACTTCCTTTTCATTAGAGTGTTCTATTGAGGCTGGATAATCTCCTCCATTATCAGCTTGAAGAGAATTTCCTTTTTCCTGTTCTCGTACATGCCTAGCCATCTTTCTGATTTCTTGAATCTTATCATAGAATTCGGCATCCTCAAACTGCTCATTCTGAAACTGCTCTGGTAATGTTAAACTAGCGTCGAACCCCATTGCTTTCTCTATGCTGCTCCTAAGTTGTAGCTTATCAAGCCGAGGCTTTTCCAGAGACATGCTATCTGGCTCTTGGATAACTTCCACCTCACCTTTTACAGTCTTCTCCCTCTCCTTTCTAGCTTTCATCTTCCTCCTCAGCATTTCCTTCTCCAACCTTGAGTACTCTTCTTCTCCATGATTACCAGTAATAAACATTTTCTTTACCGCCCAAATCAAAACGAAACCGCAAAACACCACGAATCCAACTCTAGGCAACTTTTTAGATAGACCTGGATTAAGAGTAAAAGTGCTGAGTCCACTCACAGTGTTGGACTTCTCTTCCCCTGAAACTACAAATTTAGCCACTGAACTATTCTTAGGAAGCAAACTTTTACCATTTTCCATTTCCCTATCTAAGACGTCGGCGAATGAAATTTTTGCTTTAACATCCTCATGCTCCTCAATCTTAGCGTTCGGATACAATGTTGGATCAATTCTGCTTCTTTTCAAAATTTCATCCTCATTTACAGCCACCCTTTTGACCTTACCCTCAGAATCTTGAAAAACAGTAAAAATAGGACCAGTACCAATACCCCAAAACTCCGTATCCTTCTTATACTGCTCAACCCAGCTCTCCAATTTATTCCATAAAACAGACTCCCCTAAAGCCTTAGTTTTTAACTCCACTCCAGTATCAGAAACAAGAATTTTGCTTTTTTCATCACCGCTTTCAGAGCCAAATTGAAAATTTTCACTACTTGGATTTTGAATAATTGAGTTTGACATGCTTTTTTCATCAATATTTTCAGAACTTGGGAAGTGAATAATGGGGGTTTCAATTACCTGTTGTTGTTGGTGTTGAGTGAGCTTTTTCCTCAAATAGTTTTGACGTTTGGTACGTCGGCCGAAATGAGCTGAAATTTGGAATCTTGATGGGTTGGAGAAGGGACTGCAAATCTTGGAATTGCGTGCTGTGAATGCTGAAGGGGTTCTCTTTCTCCATTGGGAGATGCAGAATTTGGGTGGAAAAGATTGAAGAATTGAGGAGCTGCTTGAGATTGTCAGAAAGCTCATGCTAGTATTACTCGAAGAGGAGTACTATTACAAGACAAGAACCTTAAACCCTGATAAACGCCTCATACAATTTTCATTTTGGGTTTCAAAAACGATAAGTTAAACCCGAAACCTGATCAAAATGTTTGTTAAAAACAAAATTGTTTGCCTTGTCATAGGTGTCAAAGTGTCATATACGCTGGATAGAGGGAGCAGCAATTTTTTCACCCAACTTAGATATTGCTATTAATCTCTTTCTTTCTTTTTCGTTTTTGTTATGAATTAAAAATTGAATCTGCAATATTTATCCATCACCAACCGATGGAAAGTTGCGCTCTCTATCATATAGTAGTCGGTAAAATAAAAACATATGTATATAATTACATGTGAATCCCTTGCTATTGCGAAGGGTTGTGAAAAAAGGAAAAAAACAAATTACTGTTACGAAAATAATTATATTATGGATGTTCATTTATTATTTCACTATAGATAATTTTTTTGAAGTAGATTATTCATTTAGTACTCTGTTGAAATTTATCTACAAGCAGCTGATGCAGGCAGGTTGCAAGNCATCATATAGTAGTCGGTAAAATAAAAACATATGTATATAATTACATGTGAATCCCTTGCTATTGCGAAGGGTTGTGAAAAAAGGAAAAAAACAAATTACTGTTATGAAAATAATTATATTATGGATGTTCATTTATTATTCCACTATAGATAATTTTTTTGAAGTAGATTATTCATTTAGTACTCTGTTGAAATTTATCTACAAGTAGCTGATGCAGGCAGGTTGCAAGCAGCTTAATGAAATAATTTGCAGCAGCTTCTTATTAAACAGGTAGGTTACAAGCAGCTCATGCAGATAGCTTACAAGCAGCTAAAGAAAGTCTCGCAGCTGCTTCCTTTTTTCTATAAATAGAGTACTTTTCAGTTCATTATGTACATGAGTTTGAAGTTGAATAATATATCAGTTTTTCTTTATACTTGTCTTTACTTTACAATCTTTATTTTATAACACGTTATCAGCACGAGTCTCTAATTTCATTATCACTACCTTTATAATCCCAAAAGAGGGTCAAATCATTCAAGCCCAATTTCTTCATAATTACTCGATTACCTAATAGGAGCAAAGGCAAAAGGAGAAAAGGGTGAAGGAAAGGTTGGGAATATTTGGCTTAGAGAAGCAGTTCGCTTTTTATGGAGCATACCACAGCAACCCAGTGAATATCTTGACTCACATGGTGTTTGTTTGGCCAATATTTTTTCACCGGTCTTATTTTTTTCAATTTTATCACTTTTTAATTTGCCTCCGATTTAGCTCTGTGAACACAGCTCCTTAGTCCTTAATTTCGGGTTCTTGTTTGCCTTGATTTATGCACTGTTCTACGTGGCTTTGGACAAGAAAGCTGGCTCTTTGGCTGCTTTGCTCTGTTTTATTTGTTGGGTTTCTAGCAGTATGATTGCTCGTCAATTGGGCTTCTCTCTCGCCTGGAAGACTGCCCTTGTGCGTGATCAAACCGAGTTCATTCAGAGTATTTTGAGGAAAATTATATCTCTGGAGTGGTGAACATTATGTTGGTTTTATTAATTTTCAACTCTATGAAGAGATGAAATCCTTCTATGTCATTTCTCAAAGATAAGGCTTATTAATTTATAATTTTAATTTAATTTTTTTCATAAGTTTGAAAAATTATGTTTATTATCCATGTCCATCACGTGCTAATTCTAAGCAAACTAGTGATGCAAGACTTAAATGTATATTGTGATTTGAAATACAAAGATTTGAAGGCTAAGAAGATAATGGATATTGAATCAACTTGCTATGTTACGTGCGTATCAGCATATAACAACTATTTTTTTTATATAATTATTTTCATCATGTTGTTATCTCCATAAAAAATTACAAAGTGGATAACATTGTTAGGTCCACTTAAACTCCAGCAGAGTCTGCAAGAAATATATATATCCACCAGTAGTGGCAATATTTCCTAATTCTTGTTATGGCTTAATTTTATGGTTTACTTGAACTCTAGCAGAGTACGACTTCTAGAAGTAGCTATGTTAACCACCAGAAGTGGTAAAGTCTATGACCACCAGAAGTAATAATTTAGGCTTTATATGGTTACCATTAACGATAAGCTAGAGAAATATTATCTATATTACATGCACGCCTCGATTTTCTCCTGAAGTAGTAAATGTTTTAAAAGAGACTGAAGCATCACAATTTGATGTGATTAATGCGTGTTCAGATAATTATGCTCGATTTCCTGAAGGATGAGAATTTCATTATAAATATTAGTCCATTCTCTGAAGTGAATGTGATAATATTAATAAAGCCGTAAATATAAACGCACTTTTGATGTAAATATAGTACAATTCACNAAAATACAAAGATTTGAAGGTTAAGAATACAATGGATATTGAATCAACTTGCTATGTTATGTGCGTATCAGCATATAATAACTATTTTTTTTATATAATTGTTTTCATTATGTTGTTATCTCCGTAAAAGATTATAAAGTGGATAACATTGTTAGGTCCACTTAAACTCCAGCAGAGTCTGCAAGAAATATATATATCCACCAATAGTGGCAATATTTCCTAATTCTTGTTATGGCTTAATTTTATGGTTTACTTGAACTCTAGCAG
>AWOL01S0001330.1:4671-36844 GCA_000715115.1 Nicotiana otophora
CCTCGGAACTCGTCTCGAGCTCTCACTTCGATATCTTACCATTCAAACTCGATCAAACGTACGGAGGCCGAAATCTATTTCGACCGTATACAAAGATCCTTCTAGATCTCAAGAACTAGACACGGTCTACTCCATGTGAAAGCAAGAAGAACCCCAAAGATAGCAAATCATGACAAAGCAATGTCTAACAAAATCATAAATAGGGTTCCCAGGGATCGTAAGTAAGTGGTTATGTGAATTTAAGGTCGTTTTCTTTGGCATTATTTTGGGGACCAAAATGTTAAGGCATTTGGCTGGATGGATTTGTATATTTGATTAAGAGCAGTCCTTTTCCTAGAATTATACCTCTTAAATTTTTGGTATTACTCGTATTGGAGAAATAGCGGTTTTGGTCACTGAGTTATTAGCCTATTCCAATTTTGGTCCTTGTGATATTCGACCAAACGCATTCAGCCTTCAATTACACAAAGTGTGTGATTTTAGTCCCATCAGAAAAATAAACAGATTACTTGCTTCTATAAGGACATTTATTGGTATTACTCCTATTTGAATAAACTTTTTCCCCAATCGATAAAAATTGTGGACAAAGAAGAACCGAAAAAGATTGAATTTTGGATACATTATTGCAGAAAGTTCCATACTTCTCAATAATATACTTTGAAGTTTGACCAACTGAATCTAGTTTCATTTTTTTTTTTTTTTGATTGCTTAACAAGAGAACACGCTGTCACTATTCTTTGAATGTATACAAAATAAACTCCGCTCCTATGTAATACCTCGCAAATTGCACCATAAGGTAAAATTATACCAGGCAAGCCTCACACGACGGCCGACGGGCTCGACTGAGGAAGTAGACAAGCGGCTTTCGAACCCTAAATTTCTAATCTTCCATTTGGGAAGTCCCCTGCTCAACGAACTCGCTGCCCCAAAGGATCTAGTTGTTTTTCATTTCTTCCTTTTTTGGCTCTTTTTATCTTGGTTCAGAAATGAGTACGTTGAAGTACAACTGGATGTAGCTCTTTTGTTGAGACATTCAGGAATGGTCCTTCATTAATTCTTTTTCGTTTGACAGTAAGCAGCATTGCGTATCTTCAAGAATATGCAAGTTTTTTTATTCTTCGAATATTTTTTATTTTTTCCACATGTATTCTTTTTACTTCTTCTTCTCCTTCTTTTTCTTTTTCCGTTGTAAAATCCACCTTATGGTGGGGTTAAGTGAAACAATAATTTTAGAACTAAACAAATATTACAGACGTGACAATGAGGATAAGTGATCTTTACAATACCATTCATGCAAGAGGAACCATTAAGAAATTATAAAGAAGGTACATTTTCATTTTGAATTTTACTGGTGAAAATGTAAATGTTAACTATAAGAGAAAAAGGAATAACATAGGAAACATAATCCTTTTTTTCTTTCGATGAAATCCCTTTAGTTTTCTTTTTCTTCGACCAAGAAGGTATTCTGGTAGGCAGAGACGGATCCAGATCATGAAGACCGGGTTTACCGGAACCCCATTAGTTTTTGTTCATACTTTATATATATGCTAAAAAATTCATTAAATATGTATAAATATTATATTGTGAACACATAAACAATTGTATATTAACTTAAGATCGTTTTAAAAACTCATCCGCCTCTGCTGGTAGGAAGGCCGGTCATTACATAAATTGTCAATCGCACGCCCAGGAGAGAAGCAAGCTACCGTTCTTTGGTTCCTCTTTTCGAGCAGGAAAGAGAACGAAAGTGGACCACAAATAATAGTTGTGATTGATTGAAGGATCTTATGCGGCAGAACGAACTTTCCATCGTGTTGCATTTTCTGTATTAATTTTTTGTGCCCATGCATCTGCTAGACTGGCATTCCCGTATTAATGGTTAGGTCCATTTATCACACGAACAGCTAATGCCCTCTGTATGTATGTTACGTCCTTCCTCATCACTGCATTTACATGCTGTCAGCTACTCTGTCCGATTTCGACACTCTACCCTTGAATTCATGTATGTATATCATCACACTTATTATCACCCATTAAATTTAGCTCAACAAAATTGAGTTTATACTACTCTCTATGAAAATAATGAAATGAATAGACAATAATAAAGTCGTTATTTTTTAAATCATTTGTTACTTGTTTCACTTGTTTTTTTCAAAGTGAGGGAGTTTACAAATTAACTATGTGCTGTGTCTTGCTTCTTTCTACTAACAATAGGATGTAACATTTATAGGAACTCTTTTTTGGGGGGGTGGGGGGATTTGATTTTTATTTTTGGGAAAATACTTTGTTTTATACTTTAGGTAAATACTATTGGATAGGACAAAATATGTCTTCAGAATATCTAACGTAATATGACATTAAAGAAAGTTATCGGTCGAGCTCGTCCAAGACGCAACGAGGTCAATGGCTGATGTGCCAACATGAGTCGTGGTCGAGATATCGATAGAGATCGCAGTCAAGAGGTCAGCGAAGGCCGAGGTCGAGATTGACTATCGATATAAGACTTGTAACTGCTAATTTGTCAGGAAAGGGTACTAAAAGGGAATATTCTAATGGATATTCCCTGCATTTATACTATTAAGGTTTCCTAGGAAAAATGCTCTATATATATAAAAAGAAGAGACAATGATATGAGTATGTAATATTCATTCTGATAAGAACACTTTTGAGAAGAAGATTGTCTCTCTTGCAAAAATACAAAGATTACCTTTTTACAAATATTCTCGTTGATATATTATTCCCCACCTTTCCACCAGATCCGAGGATTGTTCATGCGAATCTTGGATCTATCTGTCATTCATCATTGTCAGGCACAATATCCGTCCCACCCATCCATTATTGGGTGAATCACTCTCTTTATTTACTTAAATGCCATTCATTGACATCTTATTGTTAGTTATATCACCCTTAATGTTCTTGCTTTAAGAGTATTTTACATTTATTGTCACCAACCATATACGGAATCTGTCCCATCTACTATACATTTTTGTGTTCAATATCTAGGGTTATTATCCTTAGTTAGACTTAACCTCGTATTACGTAAATTTAATAGTTTAATCGGAGATTATAGTTTTTTGTCAAATAATTTGGCGTCGTCTGTGAGAATTATCTAACTAAGTCTTTTAGTTTCTTCTGGATCCAATACCGGCACTGGTCGCTGACGTAAAAAAAACGAAAAGAAGAACTTTTTTTCTCTCTGACGGCAGGTAACAGAGAAGAAAGAACGAGAATAATGAGTAACCTCCCAACCAACCCCATGGACATCATCCACGAAAGCTCTGAAGTAGTGGGCGAGGACACAACACTCAATGCCTCCCCTAGGCGAGATGGATCACCCTCTCCCCACTGCAGCATCACAAAATCCCTTGGCAGGACAACCTCCACATCCGTGGGAGAGAAGACACCACTAACGATAAAGAAACTCTTTGAGTCCTGGCTGACTGATACACTGGCCAGCATCCTCTATAAACCCGTTCAGAACGCGGCCGCAGCAAATACAAGAACATGTGTTGCACCACCAGTGAACGAGCAACATGATCAACCTCCCCTTCCCCCACCCGTGATGGCAAGTATTACTCACAATGTTGTTAACAATGCAGGCGATGGTGCTCTCACAACCATTCTGAAAAGGATGGAGGAAATGGAAAATGAGAACAAGACACTTCGGGATCAAATGCGAGAGCACCAAGAAAGGGTCGATAAAATACCGGGCGCTCCTAAGTTATTTCCGAAGAGAGATGCCAGTCGGTTCATCGAGCAGCCGTACAGTGATAGTGCTACCCCACATTCCATACCGAAGACTTTTAAAATGCCGCCTTACCTGAAAATATATGATGGCACGACCGACCCCGAGGATCATGTGACCCACTACGTCACTGCTGTGAAAGGCAATGACCTCGCCAAAGAGCAAATATGCTCTATTCTGCTGAAGAAATTCGGCAAAACTCTCACGGGAGGGGCATTAACCTGGTACTCGCAACTGCCATCTCATTCCATCAAAACCTTCGAGGAAATGGCCGATAAGTTCGTGACGGCCCATGTCGAGACCAAGAAGGCCAAAGCAAGAGTGAATGATATCTTTGCTGTCAAAAAATCCCCGGGAGAAGGACTGAGGGACTTCCTTGCCCGTTTCAACCGAGTGAGAATGACTTCGCCCAATGTATCATAAGGAATGGCGGTAGCCGCTTTTCAAAACAGGCTGAACAGAAATGGTTCAAGAGTGACAAGAAAATTATTAAGTCGACTTATGAAATACCTCCCAACAACTTGGGACTAAATACATAATGCATACTGTGCCGAAGTTCGAGCAGACAAAGACGACCTCAATGGGCCGACTCATCGACTGACCTCAGTACAAGCAGAATCCAGAAAAGATCAGAGAAGTGATATCAGAAGAGATCCAGCGGCCTCAAGGCCAAACCAGGAATGACATCTCCCATATGTCAAAACTACTATTGTATCCTCACCTCGCCATGAAGAAGGCCCACCCTGATCGAGAACAGGGACTCACTGGAATGAAAGAGTTTGGCCCCATTACTATCCGCTCACAATTTTTGCGTGTCACCTACAGAGATCGTCTACGCCTTGGAGAAGCTCGGACCAAAGGTTAAGTGGCCATAAAAGATGAGGTCGGACCCGAATACAAGAAAATCAGACGCCCTCTGCGAGTTCCATCAAGAGCGAGGACACAAAAGTGAAGATTGCACCACCCTAAGATATGAGGTCATTAATATACTGCGACATGGACACCTCAAAAACTTGCTGAGCGATCGGGGAAGGACCAACTTTGCCAGGGGACGCGAACAACATTAAGGGCCACCAAAGCTTCCCTCGCCATCCCGCACCATCCACATGATCATCGGCAATGGAGACGACATTTCCATCAACATCGTGAAGCTCACCATGACTCACAAGATCAAACGATCAATCATCCACGAACGTCATGATGAACTCGAAGAAAGTATCATCTTGGATAAGTCAAGTACCAATGGTTTGGCATTCCCTAACTATGCGGCTCTTGTTATTACTTTATGAATTTTAGATACCGACGTAAGACGAATTATGGAAGATGACAGGAGAGGCGTATGTATTATCCATCCCCGAGTACTCACACAAATGAAACTTGTAGACAAGATAGTACAACGCTGCATCACACTAACAAGCTTTAACAATGCAGTCGAATGAACATCTGGCGAGATCACACCCCCCGTCCTGGCGGGTGGCGTCACTCTAGAGATCACATTCCACATTATGGACCAAGACACGACATACAATGCCATAATAGGTCTACTGTGGATACATTCCATGAGAGCCATACCCTCAAGCTTATACCAAGTCACCAAATTCCCAACTCTGTAGGTCATATTCAGTATACGTGGGGAGCAACGCACATCCCAAGAGTGCTAGCATATCGCCCTAGACTGCATGGCCACCCAACAAATGAGATATAAAGAAAAGGAAGCATAGCAATCAACAGGGTCGAGGTCAGTAGGCGATGACATTGAAGACGTCATCAGAGACCCTAATATGGCCGAGACTGCAGGATCGACCGTAGAAGACCTCGACCCCATCCAACTAGACGTCAACGGCCACAGCAGCGAGGTATCGAGGTCAATCCCGACCAAATCAAGGCCATCGAGGGTATACCGGAGCACTTGACCACCAAAAAGCAAGTCCAAAAACTAACCAGCCGTATCGTCGCTCTGTCAAGGTTCATCTCGCGATCCTCCGATAGGTGCCACAAGTTCTTCGGCGTACTCAAAAAGGAGAACAACCTTTAATAGACCCATGAGTGCGTCCAAGCATTGAAGGAGTTAATGGTGTACCCGTCTTCGCCACCGTTGCTCTCAAAACCGGAACTAGGACCTCTCCTCGTCTATCTTGTCGTGTTCGAAGTAGCTGTGAGCGCAGTCTTAGTCCAAGAAAATAAAGGTATGCAATCTCCCATCTATTACATTAGCAAGACACTAGTCGACGCCGAGACGAGGTACCCCCATCTTGAAAAGGTGGCTCTGGCCTTAGTCGCAGCTTCACGGAAGCTTATACTGCATTTCCAATTCCAACCCATCTCGGTCGTCACGACTTTCCCCTTAAGAAGCAGTTTACACAAACCCAAACTTTCGAGAAGATTGGCCAAATGGGCCATCGAACTAAGCGAGTACGATATTACATATAAACCGCGAACGGCGATAATGTCTCAAGTCCTCGCCGACTTCGTCGCCGACATCAGTGCACACATACTGCCCAAAGTCGAAAAGGAAGCCGTCCACACTTCTTCCCAAATACACGACCTCTGGGTCCTATACACCAACGGTGCGTCTAACGCATCGAGGTCCGGGCTGGGACTCGTACTCGAAGTCCCAACAGGCAAAGTGATTCGCCAGTCCATAAAGTGCCCGGACATGACTAACAACGAGGCCGAGTATGAGGCCGTAATTGCAGGACTAAGACTAGCACTCAAATATGGGGCAAAGCGGCTAAGGTTGTGTTGCGATTCTCAGGTCCTGGTCAACCAAGTCACAGGGACGTTCCAAATCAAGGAACAAAGGTTACAAAAGTACCAGACTGAAATCTGCAAACTACTACCTGAGTTCGATGAATGTCAACTCGACCAAATTCCCCGAGCACAGAATATCGAGGTGGACGGCCTTGCCAAATAAGCAACAGCCACCAAAAACATCACAATCGGAGATCAAAATGTGGTCCACCTCCTTAACTCATAGATAGACCAAATCGAGTTAAGAACCATAAACCTAACTTGGGACTGGCGCAACCGTATTATTACATATTTGCAGGATGACACACTCCCCAATGATAAAAAAAAGGCCAAGAAGCTGCAAATGCAAGCGTACATATACAACATCGTTCACAACAACCTGTACAAAAGGAAAAATGGCGGCCCTCTAGCGAAATGCTTATGCCCAAATCAGACGTGACGCGTCTTTGAAGAAGTGCATGAAGGCCACTGTGGAGCTCACTCCGGCAATCGAGCTTTGGTCAGGTGCCTCATACGAGCAGGATACTACTAGCCCACCATGAAAAAGGAGGCCGCAGATTTCGTGAAAAAATGTGAGCAATGCTAGAAGTACGCCCCAATGATCCACCAAGCAGGCGAATACCTACACTCAGTAACTTCCCCTTGGCCGTCATCAAATGGGGAATGGATATCGTGGACCCCCTCCCAGCCGGATGAGGTAACATACGATTTCTCTTGGTTTTGACTGATTATTTCTCTAAATAGGTGGAAGCAGGAGCATTCGCCCAAATAAGCGAACAAGAAGTAATCACCTTCATATGGAAGAACATCATATGCCATTTCGGTCTCCCCAAAGAAATCAGCTGCGACAACGGACCTCAATTTGCAGGAAAGAAGGTCGCCGACTTTTTTGAAAAATGGCACATCAAAAGAATACTGTCAACGCCTTACCACCCCGCGGGTAACAGGCAAGCGGAGTCCTCTAATAAGTCAATACTGAAGATCATGAAGAAGAAGAAGATCGAAGATGCCAAGGGACTGTGGCCGGAGATATTACCAGAAGTACTCTGGGCCTACCGAACAACGCCAAAAATAAGCACAGGGGAAACATCATACTCGTTAGTCTATGGGACTGATGCAGTAGTACAAGTCGAGGTCGGGGAGCCCAGTCTAAGATACTTCCGTGAAAGCGGACCCCATAACGATGACAGTAGAAGGCAAGAACTCGACGAAGTCGGGGAACGAAGAGATATGGCCTACGTAAGAATGATCGCCCAAAAGCAACAAGCAGAACGTTGCTATAACAAGAGGGCAAAGATCAGGCCTTTTAAAGTCGGGGACTACGTACTTAAAGCTAAAACACAAGCAAGCAAAGACCCACCGGAAGGCAAACTAGGAACAAACTAGGCGGCCCCTACAAAATCACGGTAGCAGCAAGCAAAGGGTCATTCACTAGAAACAATAGAAGGAAAGCGACTACCAAATAACTAGAACATTACACATCTCAAGTACTTCAACTTTTAAAGGACGAGGTCACCAAAGTCGCACTCTTTTTCCCTTACTCGAGTTTTGTCCCAATTGGATTTTCTCGAGGAGGGTTTTAACGAGGCGATGACGGGGATACTTCAGGATTGAAGTGTGCACAGATGAAGACACTGGACGACCAGTTTATTTCTCGATCTCTCACTATTTTTCCAACTAGACCAATGAATGGACTAGATAGACCGGGACTGGGACTGAACTACGAGCCACCGCCCGAAAAATATGTAAATCTATCCAATAATATGAATAAAGCACAAATACATGAAGTTTATTTCTGCTCTTCCCAAGAAAAGGTTGTATTTGACCTCGTTCGAATTAGCACATACTCAGCCCACGGCCTCAACTAATTAAAGGTTACACTCGACCTCGTTTGAATTAGCACCTACTCGGCCCACAGCCTCAATTAATTAAAGGTTGCATCCAACCTCGATTGAATTAGTACCTACTCAGCCCACGACCTTAATTAATTAAAGGTTACATTCGACCTCATTCGAATTAGCACATACTCGGCCCACAACCTTAACTAATTAAAGATTACACTCGAACTCGTACGAATTAATACCTATTTGGCCCACGACCTCAATTAATTAAAGATTACATTCAACCTCATTCGAATTAACACCTACTCGGCCCACAACCTTAACCGAATGAAGTCTAGTTTCTACCTTGTTCAGCCTACTCAAACAAATTTGTTACGACAAAGGCAATCAAGCAACAAAATCAGAAAAGAACCCAAACAAAGAAAAGGAATCAGGTACGAATAACAAGACTAACACTTCATACTTAGAATATTGTTTACAAAGGTATCATGCCTACAAAAAGTACACACAAGTCTGCGTCTAAACAAAAAAGAAGAACAACTAATCACCGCCTTGCCCAGCTGCGCTGCCAGCTTGATCACCCAGACCGTCTCCACTGATCTGCTTGCCATCGCCAACGAGATATTCATCCTCATACCAAGCATCATGTTCGATCTGATCCACGCCCGCATCCCCCTCGTCATCGCTAGCTTCCGGTGTAGTGGGATCATAACCACAAGCAAACCGAGCTTTACGTGTCTTAGCACGAGCATCCTCGAAGTCGACTTCTACAATATCCCCCGTCTCCATCAGATCCCTGAGTATATCCAGCTGGGCCTCGGCGTGAATCCATTCCTTTTACAAATACCGCGGAACATCAAGAGAGGCAGAAGTGCGGGACAAGGACGACTGAGCCAACAACTGCGCCTTCTCAGCCTCGAGAACTACAACTCAATCTATAAGGCTCGAAGCCTCTTTCTCCAGTTCCCCTATCCGCTCATCAAGCTGCTCCTCCTTGAGCATGGCCGTCTCCAAAGAACTCCCGCTCAGAACGAAGAATGCGGATCGCAATTGTGAAAACCTCCGCCTATCTCGCAGCCGACAACTGAGCCAGTTCCGCCTTCTTTAAGCCTGCCGCCTTATCAGCAACCTTGCCACTCAGATCATCCACTTTGAGTTGACACTCCTCGAGCTCGTTGCGCAATGAAACCACCTGGGCTTGAAGATCGGCGCATTGAGCCTCAACCCCTTGCTCACCTCGAGTTCTTCTTCTTTGTCCCTCGACGCCTCTCGAGTTTGCTGCATTTTATGATGACCCTCACCAACTAGTCATCCTTCTCCTTCAGTTCATCTCGGAGAGCCCGGAAATTACTGCTCCTACTAAGTTGCCTACAAAGCTTGCGGTGTTTATCATGGTATTCGTGATACTTCCGCTCCATCTTCTGAAAAATGGCCTTACGCCTCTCCTCCCGCCGGGCATTATCGATCTCCAAAATCACGGTCTGAAAGACAGACAGAGAACGAGGAATAAGATTGAAACTGAGCTCAACAAGAAAAGAGAACAAAAAAAATCAATCAAAAGGCTAACCCTAAGAGCGAGTCCGGCTATACTCCTCGACAAATTAGCATCATTTAGCTTCTCAAGGGTTTTACCCTTCACATCGGAACATAGGGGACCAAGAGAAGGGACCACGTCCTCGGTATCCACCAGCAAATCTCGGTCCAAGGGGATCGCAATGGTCCACGTGGTAAGCCCTTCCCCCATCAAGTCGGGTAAGCCTTTCCCCCATCATCCTCACTTCCTCAGCATCCATATCGGAGCCCGTCTCGTAACCTTCTTCGGCTACGTTTTTCCCCTTTATGTCAACCCAGGAAGAAGGATCCCCGGCTGGTAGCCAGAGGGTGCGTTAACCATATTCTTGAAGGAGGATGTTTTAAGCACAGAAGTTGGAAGCAACGAAGATCGCTGGAATCAGGAGAGTGGACACGCAACGACAAAGCAAAAAGGAGACTAGGGTTCAGTATGGAGAATGAAGGAAAGAAATACAGAGGATTCGATATTAGGAGAATGCAAAACAAACACAAATGGTCTCAGATCCCTATTTATAAGAGTTCAAGCACCAAGACCGAGAAATCAGGCCATCATTACCCAACACAGGTATCGAAACAGCAGAGGCACAAGAAACAACGTAAAGCGGCGGGAAAATACATCATAGTGACGCATGATGTCATGACGACATTCCGAAACAATACATCCCCGAAGTTTGCAACTCACGAAAAGTCATGTTGCCACCTCGCTTAAAGCGTCGCTACCCAACTTGCTCGCCCAATTTTGTCAACTACAACAAACAGAGTCAGCTCATCAAGGTCGTCCGAGCTCGGCCTTAATAAGAGGATGGACTAACTGTATAGGCCAAAATCTGTCATCAGAATATCTAGTATAATATGGCATTAAAGAAATCTTTTGGTCCAGCTCGCCCAAGACGCAGCGAGGTCAATGACCGAGGTGCCAACATGAGTCGTGGTCAAGATATCGACAGAGATCGCAGTCAAGCTGTCAACGAGGGACGAGGTCGAGATTGACTATCGATGATAAGACTTGTAATGGCTAATTTGTTAGGAAAGGGTACTAAAAGGGATTATTCTAGTGGATATTCTCTGCATTTGTACTATTATGGTTTCCTAGGAAAAAGGCCCCATATATATATAAAGAAGAGACAATGATAGGGGTATGTAATATTCATTCTGATAAGAACACTTTTGAGAAGAAGATTGTCTCTCTTGCAAAAACACAAAAATTACCTTTTTTACAAATATTCTCGTTGATATATTATTCCTCACCTTTCCACCAGATCCGAGGATTGTTCATGCGAATCTTGGATCTATGTGTCATTCATCATTGCCAGGCACAATATTTGTCCCACTCATCTATTATTGGGTGAATCATTCTCTTTATTTACTTAAATGTCATTCATTGATATTTATTGTTAGTTATATCACCCTTAATATTCTTGCTTCAAGAGTATTTTACATTTATTGTCACCAACCATATACGAAATCTATCTCATTTACTATACGTTTTTGTGCTCAATATCTAGGGTTATTATCCTTAGTTAGACTTAACCCCGTATTACGTAAATTTAATAGTTTAACCGGAGAATATATTTTTTGGTCAAACAAGATGAAATGAATAGCCTCGGATGGCCAATTTATACAAATATATTCAGATTTTTGCTCCTCTTTCTCATTTAGTATTATATAACTAGCTAGAGCATCAAAAGACAATTAACTACGTACGCCATCAAATTAAATTGTAAATTATTTGTTGGAGAGCAAATTTCAAAAATATTTTTTAATAACTCTAGCTGGGTAAATATTTCTTTCGTATTCTAAAACAGGCCCGTAAGGTAGGCAGCGAGCTGGGCTTTTGAAAATGCTTTTTGGATCATAATTTTACAAGCGCCCATGCAATTCTTGATTGCGCAAAATACAAACACAAAAGAAGAATTAACTTAAATAGCCGCTTCCCAAGCGTTTAAACTTAAAATAGCCGGAAAATATATAATATATATATAATCATATATAATTGTTATATAATATATGTATATTGGTTAAAAAAAATAAACAATGCATTCGACCGACTATTTGTGTAAAGATCTCAGTTAGCCAGTCGACCGAAACTAATTGCATTCACTAGCCATAATATGAATAAATATATATATATATATATATAAACAGAAAACTTACATGTCTAAAAACTGAGAAAGGTTTCCCTTTCGGGAACCCCCTTAAGGACTTGACTTTTATATATATATATATATTGTCAGCTATTATTTTTGGAAGTGACTAAAAATATACTTACATTTTTCTTCTTGGTTACTGATTGGTTTAGCTGGGAAATTTTACAAGCAAGAACCTCTAACATTCACATTAGGAATCGTCATTTTCTCACACATTAAGAAAAGTTGCTTTTGTCGCACATCTATGCAACAGTCCACCAATAGCAGAACAAGGTTACCATACATACAAGATTCTTCTGGTTCTTACGGAAGAACTTTTTTAGCAGTCAATCAAGCTAGTGTTTGGCCATACATTGTCGAATTCGTTTTAAGAAATCTGATTTGGGTCAAGTTTGGTTTGAAGATGAAAATATGTTACGACATAATTTTTTAAAATATATTTCACTTTTTTTTTTTGAAAAAAACATGAAATGTGACTTGTACTCATAAGTTTTAAAAACTATAAAAAATACTCAACAACTCTGAAGAAAATTCATACAAAACAAGCGAAGCAAATCTGAAGAAAATTCATATAAAACAAGCGAAACAAATATGAAGAAAATTTATACAAATATTAGTAGATTTTAGCGTATCACCTTCAAATTCTATCTTTGCGATGGATTGCACAGATTGATACAATAACTTCGGCGAAGATTTTCTTCTATTTATAGAGAAGGGCAAAACCGCGTGAGTTTAATGAGGGAAAAGTGGGTACATATGGATTAGTTGAGTCATAATAATAGGGCTTTTTTATAAAATACAAAGTTTAGGGTAATTTTTGAAATTTGTTTAAAAATCAAACGGTAATATTTTGGGCCAAAACAGCTCTTGATTTGGGTTTTGGGATTTGGAAATTTGCCAAAATATAGATAAAATCTATAAACAAATATGTATTTGACAAAAAAAAATTAAAAAAATCTATAACCAGACGGGGGCCAAATAAGTAAAGAACCTTGCACTTGTAAATAATTGCACTCAAATAAGACCCTTTAATTAATTGAGTTGAAGTAATTCTATGTAATATATCTTTAAATCAGTCGTAGATCAAAGGTCATCATCCAAGATTTGTCCCAAGAAAAGCATCACCCAAGGGTACTTAAAAATATCAAAAGGACAAAGAAGCATGTTTCTCTTCTTGGGATATAGTGTGGTACGGTATATGATCCTAACACACTATTTACCATTTTAGGTAGTTTGGCACTAAGGATGAGATGAAAAAGATTGAAGGAAACTTTGGTTAAGAATTAAAATATTTTTAGTATGCAATTGATGCATAATTACATAAAGGATATACCAAGTTTAAATAGAATAAATATTTGATTTATAATGACATCGTGAAAGAATTTGAACATTGACTCAAAGCATTATTAAGACAATGCGTCGACTATGTAAAGACTTTAATAAATTTGTTTGAAGCCTTAGACTCATGAGAATAATTTTACCAAGGATCGTTGCTTCGTGGACAAGTTATATAAGAATTATAATGTACATATTGTAATACAACGATTAATAATTTCGTGACTATTATTTCTTAACTCTAAAGAAAATGACTATATATGTAGATAAATAAAGGAAGGTGAGATAGCGCCCGATTGATCGAGTGTCTTACATACCGCCATGCAAGTTAGCAAAGCGAGCGCAAAAACAGCCACCAAATTCATACATGGTACATAAAAATTTAATATTCGAATCAGCTTATAACATTTGTTACTAAATGAATACCAAGAAAGGTGCCTAGATCTTTTCTGCAATTTGTTGCTGCATTTATTACTCAAAAATCATGATGTTTGTGTTGTCATTGTACATTAGGTTTCCTTTCACGTGACTGCATCGTCATATTTCACAATATTTCTCGAATCGTTGAGGACTTGAGGGTTAGGTACCTTTCTCTATTTGAAGAAAACTCTAGAGTAAACTGTTACTAACTGAAATTTTAATGATTTGCCAATGTTAGAGACTGTTTGGACATAAGAATTTTTTTATTTTTTTTCGAAAAAAAATTACTTTTTTCGAAATTAGTATTCGGCTATAAAATTTTCAATTTCACTTGAAGATAAATTTTTGAGTTTTTAGAAAATTTAAAAAACTCTAAAAAGTTATTTTTCAAAAAACTTCACTCAGATCACGACACAAAAATTCAAAAATAATCCAAAATTATATTCATATCCAAACACAACTCTAATTTTCAAATACCATTTTCATTTGAAAAATATTTCACTTTTTTTTTGGAATTTTACAATTCTTATGTCCAAACGCCCACTAAGTCTTGTATTTGGTATGGTAGTTACCAAGTTAAAAACTTAAAAAGTGGGGGTTTTGTTTTGGTGGTTACTATGTAGGCGCTTGGACATAAAAATTATAATTTTTAAAAAACGTAGTATTTGGAGCTAAGTTGAAAAATGATATTTGAAATTTGAAATTATGTTTCGATATGAATTTCACTTGAAAAAATATTATAATTTTGTGAGTGTGAAAAAGGGTTTTCTGAAAATTTTGAAGTGGTTTTTTGAAAAACTCATTTTCAAAAAAATTCCAAAAAACTTGTAAAATTTTATGGACAAATATATTTTTTAATTTCTTTTTCAAAAAATAAAAATAAATTATGGACAAACGGGAACTTAGGCCTTTTAAGCTAAGGTAGAGGTCCTCAAAAGGAAAGTCTTATCGTAGCGTGTACTCATATTCAATGTTCATTACTCCCCTTAACAAAGTCCATTAACTAATCATTTATTTTACGAAGTTACTCTTTAATGGTAATTAATCTCACTCAGTATTATCAATAGTTTAGAAATAGTTATTTAATAATACTGGTAAAATCTAAAAAAAAAAAATTAACCCAAATATTCGTTCACTTAATCTCTTAAACTAAAAATAACAGGCAGATATAATATACAAAGACGGATGCACACTATAGGTTGACTCGTTACCGACACTTGGAAACTTCGACAAAAACTCCATGTATACTCTTGTTTACCCATAAAACAGTATAGTTGAATTTATATGTGGTTTCTAGACAAGTGAATTAATTTGATCATGAAATAGTACAAGAATTGAAGAATTATGCAGTACTTAGCCTTGAAATGAAAACGAAATAGCAGAAACAATAATTCCGGGAGCAAGGCTTCCGGGCACAATAGTAATGAAATCAATAAGTAAGAAGGTGAAATTGTATAAAGCTTTGAATAGATTATAGTGTCAGTTTGCCAGAAAATTTGTGTCCTCTACAATGATAGCAGAGCTCACTATTTATAGTTGCACCTAGGGAACAAGGTCCTAAGATCATGCCCTTCTTTAAAGTCAAATATGAGGGCCATTGAAAAATGTGTAACGGTGAGCATAAATGGCAAATTCTTTGTAACGGGCAGTGTATTAAATACTGTAGAATATTTCACATTAAATGCTACCGGGTGGCAGGTATTTATTATATCTTTATGAGCGTCTTCTTTCCGGTAACAAATGGAATAGTTGTCTTCGGTTTTAGCTATCCTCAGCCTTTGGCTCCACGTGTCTCTCTTATGCAATTACCTAGCATAGCATATTTTTACCCTATACAGATAGTTCCTCTACTTTCCGGTGGCATAACTTTGTGTCACCGGAAAGAGGGTTGGAATATTCTTTTTGGCGGGAATTCCTCTAAACCCCTCTGAAAAGCTTATGATGGTTGATTAGCTGTCTCTCCGCATTTAATGCCCCGAACACGCATCATCCTATGATTCAGTATAACTTTTACCGGTTATCGAGGTAATTATGGCCACGAACTTAGTCGCCTAAACCATTACTTATACGCATCACTCTCCTTTATTCACACCCCATAATTCTTCAAACTCTTTCAAACTCTCTTCATTCAATTTGTACTATGTTTTTCAATCTTTCTTTAATTCTCCTCATACGAGAAAAGTTCTTCCTTCTTCTATAATATATAATGGCTTCCTCTTCAAAAAATGCAAGTTCCTCAAAGAACAAAAACAAAGCCGATGAACCCGCTCCTCCGACAGTGAGCACCATCATCCCTAGAAGTCTTGTCACAACTAAAAGATTTCAAAAAGAAATTTCCTTCTAGCAGATATCCTTCTTCCGTTCGTCCTTCCAGCATTCCCGCTGTGAAGAAGGATTGTCGTTGCCAGGATTTAGACATTATTGCTCCTGATCTGGAGGAACGGGTAACCTTACCCAAGAAGGGTTTTACGTACTTCTATACGTATCCCATCACTTTGGGGATATTTTCTCTGAGTGGAGAGTTTGACTCCGTTATTGCGGAGCTTTGCCTCCGCTACCAAGTATATTTGGTGATAAGTGGGGATTTTGACTACTTATTAGCGCCTTTTAGCTTTTGTTTTAGTGTAAAAGCATTAAATTGCGTTCTTGAAACTAATGAAATATGCAAAATTACAGGGATGCTGGAAATTAGACTCCCGAGATGAAATCTGGTTCAAAGAATAGTAGTCCAAGCACAAGGCAACAATAGGGTACATAAGCATACAATGTGCGGTCCGCAGATGGAATTCTGCGGCCGCAGAAATAATTGCAGGTCGCAAAATTTCACCTGAATCCGCAAACAAAGAAGTAAAATCCAGCAGATATTTGTGCAAATTGCGTACCGCACATGAATTTTGAAGCCGCAAGAGCTGGTCTAGGACTCAAGTTCAGAGAGTGTGCGGATTTCCAAGTCCCGAGTCCCTGTGAATTACGGACCGCAGAAGACTGGTTTGCGATCGCAGACATAATCTGCGGACCACAAAAATGTTTCCTCACGGTCGTAATTTAGAATTATGAGGCCGCAGAATCCCAGTTCCTGCCAGATGAAGAAGTCTGCGGACCGTACATGAATTAGTGCGGCCGCAGAACCTCCCGAGGGGTATTTTTGTTCGAGATTTTCAGACATGTATAAATAGAAGAGTTTTATGAAATTAGGCTAAGTTTTGATATAAACAATTACTATAGCAATTATTCTTTGCATGTTTTGGAAGTTTACTATATTTTGGTGTATTTTACAATAGATTTTATTATTTTAAGCTTACATTGTGAATTTAATTAGTCTTTCTTCTTTTTCTTCAAACCCAAACATGAGTAGCTAGATTTTTACTAGGGTTGTGACCCAACTTTAGTGTGCTAATCTTATGGGTAATTAAATTAGTGTTTGTTTATGATTGGGTAATTGTTATTTAGCCTAGTTCATGCTCTAATTTTTTGAATTAATGGTTGCAAACATTAGTTCATGCCTATTTAACTTAGTCTTTACTTGAGAAAGAGAGACTTAGTCTAGGAAAACTTGACTAACAAGGAATTGGGTCAATCGAGAGATTGATTAACCCAATTAAAGGGTTAAACCTAAAGATAGTAATAACCCGACTTGAGCTTTTATCAAATGTTTTGTGTGATACTCATTTGGTCTTGAGAAAGCCAAATTGGGCAAAACGACTCTCTGACCAAGAAGTATTGAGTGGGTAATTGAGAGTTGATAGCTATAATACACCCCGATCAACAAAACAAGCATTAAGGTCTTTACCCCATTAGGCAAACACCTAGGCAATGGTCACAGCCCTAGGCTATTTACCAATTTGAAAAACCTCAAAACAACTATTCCTAATCTTCTTTCTTTATTTCTGCAATCTTTACTGTAAAATTAGAAATAGAAACAAAACCTTCTGTGGAAGTGCAAATCAAGATAATTAAATCACGCGCATTAGAATATATACCCCTAACTCCCATCTTAACTCCATTTGGATTCGACCCCGACTCTGTATTGGGTTTTATTATTGCAAACGATCGTTTCATATATCTATTGAGGTGTGCAATTAGACGTGATCATTTGGCGCAGGTGAGTCGCCCCTCTGTGTGGAGGATAATTGCTTTCCTTCGAAGTTTGTGTCAAGAAATATGGGAGGAGCTATCCTTAGCTCACGTGATGTACCTTTATTCCCCCAAGATCTTCCGTGGGGGGGTGATTAAATTCAGCAAATGAGGCCACCATGCACTGCTATCTAGCATGGATGATGATAACGATCGTGGGTGGATGGAATGGTTTGTTTCAGTTGCCACTAGTGAAATCATCCCGGCTTCTGCTCCTTCCTTTCCGAAATTGTGGAATCGCACTCGAAAGTATACAGTTTGCTTCTACTCTTGTTAAAGATCATTTCCTCATTATTATTAACCTTTCTTATTTTACCTGCCTCAGCGACTCGGTGGGTTCCCCCAAGGGTTAAAGGTTTGGATTAATGGGTTCAGAAAAGTTGGGACGTTACTATGCCCGAAACCCGCTCGTCGAAAGAGTTGTCCCTGAAATATGGGTAAAAGGCCAAATATCATGGTAAATTTAACTCATCATGTCCTTACCTTTTCTTCTGAGAAAGTTATCTGATTCTTCTCTCCTATTGAAAATAGGTCTACCCGAGGGCTGAGTTGTCGTCCCTGAGGAGGACGTTTTGGCTGATCCTGCTGATGCGGCAAGGCTGCTACTGAAAGCTTTTTCACAAGCAGGCATCTTCGGGCCTGCTTTTGGTGCAAGTTCTGCTTCTCAGAGTCCCCGTCCGGAGAACAAGAAACCAAAAAAAAGGCGTTCCTTCACGACTAGGGAAAAGAATAAGAGGGCGAAGAATGTTGCCTCTGAATTATCTCCGAAAATCATGGTGACGGGCCCTCCACCTGGGCCGTCCATAGATACCGTGATGATTGACGATGATGGAAAAGCTAGCGAGGATGTTGCTTCTCTACATAGAAAACGACGACTTTCCTCAACTTAACAGACTGCTCAATCTGTTGAGTTAGTTACACCAATCGGGGATGATGTCTCAACGCTCTGGGGGCAGTATGAAATGGTGGAAAATGCCAACTTCCGTTTTCGGGTCCCAGTCGCTGCGCCCGATATTGTGGGGCTGAGTACCGGGTCCCTACCAACTTTGGTTGATGAGAAACCAATAACCAGCATTGCGTTTGTCGCAGCTATTTCTCACCCTTCAACACCATCAGCTTCATCTCCATCTTTACCAACTCTTTCACCATCAACTGCTACATCATCTCCACCGGTCGCATCTGTCCAAGAAGAGGATGTTCCTTTTCCCCAATCCACAGTTCATGAGAATTTGGGGCAAAATCATGTTGCCCCCTCAGAAGATCCGCAAAGGAGGAGGAGCATTTTTCTCTCGTTCTCCACCGGATGCAATTTGCTATCATGGCCGGTAGAACTTGCTAACTATCTGAATCCTTTGGCTACAAAAAAATATAGGGAAAAAATACAGGCTCTCTCTCGGGAGAGTGCTTGTTAAACAACGCCATGCACAACGCCACAGCGGTACATTCTTCATTTCTTTTGTCATTTTTCCTGTCTTTGATCGAATAAAAGTCTTGAGTTTTCCTTTCTTGTTTTGCAGGCCAATTTCCTTGCTTCTGAGGGCCTCCAGAGGTTAATACGGGAAAAAGAAGAACTTACCTCCGAACGGGATCAACTTTTGGCCGAGCGGGATCAAACTGCTGCTCGCCTCTCAGAATTGGAAGCCAAAGCTGTTGAGGCCGTTGTGTTGGAGACTCGTTTGCAGAGAAGTGAGCAAGAAGTAGAAACCCTTAGCAAGGAGATTGCTCCGCCAAGAGTTTAATTTGAAGAGGCCAAGGCCAAATGGGATGAAGTTCATAGTGCCATTCTTGCTGCATCCAATCGTAAGGCTGTCTTCGCTGAGAGATTGACCAATTTAGAGGCAGCCTTGAACTCCAAAACTGAAGAACTTGCTGTTGCGGAGGTGAAATATGCCCAATTGGAGGAGAAGTATAAGAAGACTATTGAGCATAATAGAATTTTTAGCTCTACTATCTGCGAACTTGACGTAAGCCTAGAGTCCATTAGATCCGCCCGGGAAAACCTTTCTGGCGAGGTTAACCAACTTAAAGAGGAACTTAAGTGCTGAGCAGTTTCCCTCGTTGTTAAGAAAAATTATGTTATGTACATCATAAGGAGAAAAATCTTGGAAGAGTCTAAAGCGGGTATCATTGACTTTGATGCCGAAATTGCTAAAGCCCGTGGGCTAAAGTCAACTGCTAAAAAAGGTCTCCCGGCAGGGCCCCATGCTTCCGGTTCTTCTGCTCCTGGTTCCAAAACTTCAAAAACTGAAGAAGAACCGGAAGGCGAAGATGTTGAAGGCCAAACTGATGAGGGCCATGATGTTGAGCCATCGACGGATCTACCCACTTCCCCTGGGGGCGCGAACACTTATTTTCCTCCGGGTTTCGGAGATGCAGCAGTTTAGCTTTTCCTAACTTTTGTATCCGTCCCATTTCGGCACGCTTATTGGAAATAAAAACATACTTTGCTTAAGTATTGCATGAGTCTTTTTTCGTTTGAACATTTATGCAAGTTGTCATCTTTGCATTCTTTTTTGCTTAAGTGTTTTGCGTAAGTTTTACTGTTTGCGTCTGATTATGTAAGGCCTTGGGTGTATTTTTTCCCCCAAAAAGCATTTGGATTTCGGGCATAAGTTCTTCCGAAATCATCCATTTGTCATGAAGGTTTTTATAAGAGATGGTCCTCTTATGTTTACGGTGCTCTTGAAGAGGACGTCGCATGTTCATTACAACACTAGTATTTGAAATACTTGTTTAACTTTCAAATGATAAAATCAATTCATCGTTCAGACAAGAAACAAGATAGAAATAAAAGGACTTTATTTTATTCCTTTCATTTGCAAAAAGTACATAAGCATTTGTTATGCTAAAAAGAAATTGTCATTTTTTGTGGCCAGCTAGCTTATACAACTTATTTCTACGGGGCTAGTTGTGTAGTCCCCGGTCCCAATGACATAACTATGTTTCCAATTTTCATATTCCGGTCGACGTGACAGTCATTGTTATCATATACTCATATCATTCCCCCCATCCCCCCCATCTCCAGTGTTCGAATGCGAAGAATGTGAATTGGAACACTGGAAGTTTTGCACCTTCGAGGTCTCCACTAATGAATTGCTAGATAATTTTCAGTTCGGTAACCAAAGACTATCTAACAACCCTCCAGTGGTTTGCACTTGTGAACAATTGGGTAACCTTTGTTTGATAGCAAACTCAATTTTCCGATGGAAATTTTTCTATAGAGCTAAAGATTGTCTAACCGCTCCGGAGTGGCTCTTAGCTTGTGTGCCTTTCTATTAAAGGTCTTATTGTTGCTATTGAAACCTTATTCATAGTACATTTTCCGTTACTGCCTCGTTAAATACCTTTCCAACAAAACCCAATTGGGACAAATATTGGACGAAGGGAAAAAGAGTGCATCATATACTTTCAGTACAAATGATGTTTGTCAGCAATAATATCTCTTGAGGTGTGTCACATTCCAGTTTCTAGGCAACTTTTCTCCATCCTAATTTTCCAACTCATATGAACCTTTCCTGGCGACAGCTGAAATCTGGTAGGGGCCTTCCCAAGTTGGACCTAGCTTCCTCGCATTGAGTTCTCGGGTGTTTTGAGTTACTTTCCTTAGAACCAAGTCTCCCACTTTGAAATAATGAAGGTTGGCTTTTTGATTATAATATCATCACATTCTCTGCTTCTAGACTGTCATTCTTATATGTGCTAAGTCCTTGCGCTCACCGAGTAGCTCCAAGTTGACTAACATCACTTCGTTGTTCGTCTCTTCACTTGCCTGGAAATATCTCAAGGTTGGCTCTCTTACTTTCACCGAGATTAAGGCTTCTGCTCCGTACACAAGGGAGAAAGGAGTTTCTCATGTGCTCGATTTG
The DNA here is from genome assembly GCA_000715115.1 of Nicotiana otophora. NCBI lineage: Eukaryota > Viridiplantae > Streptophyta > Magnoliopsida > Solanales > Solanaceae > Nicotiana > Nicotiana otophora. The sequence continues at coordinate 26,483 of AWOL01S0001330.1, forward strand.
GCCGTTTTTCAGTACACCCATAGCATTCCTTTCTTCATGAATGACCATGGAGATAGAACTGAATGTAATGGTTCTGCTGGTTGATGTAGCAGTGATGCGTAACGTTGACAGTTAACGCATTTTTTCATGAAAGATTTGGCATCTTGTTCCATTTGGGGCCAATAATATCCTACTCTTACCAGTTTTAGTACTAAGGAATCTACGCCCGAATGATTTCCATATGTCCCTTCATGGACTTCCCGCATAATATAATTAGCTTCGGACGCTCCCAAGCATTGTGCCAGCGGGCTTTGGAAAGATTTACTGTACAGTTGGCCTCCTTTGAAGCTATATCGCATTGCTTTGGTGAGCAACGACTGGTACGCCTTAGAGTCTTGGGGAAATTTTCCATGCTCGAGATAATCGATGATCTCATTTCTCGAGTCCCAGAACAAATTAGTCGTATTTACCTCATAATAGCTATTTGCGTCCAAAACCGAGTGCATGAGCTGTACAACCATCCCAGAATCTGATCCCTTCACTTCCGTTGATGAACCGAGGTTAGCTAATGCATATGCTTCTGCATTTTCTTCCCTCCGGATATGAGTAATCGACCACTCCTTAAATCGAGCTAGCAGAGCATGGACCTTCACTACGTATTGTTGCATGCATTTCTCTTTGGTTTCGAAGATCCTGTACACCTGATTTACCACTAGTTGGGACTTGTATTTGATTTCTATGACCTCGGAATCTAGTTCTACACTAGTTCGAGCCCTGCAATCAAAGATTCATACCATGCTTCGTTGTTAGTTAAAGGGACCATTCTTATGGCCTGCCTTAAGGTTTCTCCCAAAGGTGTGGTTAATACTATGCCAAGCCCAGACCCCTTCGCGTTGGAATATCCGTCTGTAAATAAGGACCAAACCCTCGATATTGATTATTACACTATCATTGCTTCTTTGGTTGCTAGAGGCAACTATCCCGAACTGAAATCAACAATAAAGTTAGCTAAAACTTCTGACTTAATCGTAGTTCTAGGTTTATGCTCTATGTCGAATTCGCTCATTTTGGCCTCCCATTTGGCCAATCTACCCGAGATTTTGGGTTTGTGAAGGTTATTCCGCAAGGAAAGGTGGTCACCACAGCTATCGGGTAACATTGGAAGTAAGGCCTCAGTTTTCAAGCGGCGACTACGAGAGCTAAGGCCAGCTTCTCCAAATGCGAGTAGCGTGTTTCTGCTCTCGTTAAAATTTTACTAACGTAATAAATGGGAGATTGAATACCTTCGTCCTCACGGACTAAAACGACGCTTACCACTACCTCCAAGACCGCTAGGTAGATTAACAGTGTTTCATCTTCCCTCAATTTTGATTATAATAGAGGACTTGACAAGTACCTTTTCAAATCTTTCAAAGCCTGCTAGCATTTCGGGGTCCAATCGAAGTTGTTTTTCTGTTTGAGTAGTGTGAAGAAATGGTGGCATTTCTCTGATGCCCGGGAAATAAACTTGCTCAAAGCGGCCAATCTCCCTGTGAGCTTTTGAACTTCTTTCACTCTTGATAGCTGGTCCGAGATGTCTTCGATGGCTTTGATCTTATCGGAGTTTACCTCAATCCCCGTTTGTGATACCATAAATCCTAGGAACTTGCCAGAGCTGACCCCGAACGCACACTTCTCGGGCTTAAGCTTCTTGTTATGCTTCCTTAGGATGTCAAAAGTTTCTTGCAAATGCTTAAGATGATCACCTGCGTTCAAAGACTTAACAATCATATCGTCTATATAAACTTCTATGGTTTTCCCTATCTGTTTTTCAAACATATTGTTTACGATCCATTGATAAGTGGCGCCGGCGTTCTTTAGCCCGAAGGGCATCACATTATAGCAATATGTGCCGAAATGTGTTATGAACGAAGTCTTTCCTGATCCTCTGGGGTCATCTTAATTTTGTTGTACCCGTAATAAGCATCGAGGAAACTCATTAACTCGTGCCCGGTCATAGCATCAATCATATAATCGATGTTTGGTAGTGGGAACGAGTCTTTTGGGCATGCCTTATTCAAGTCCTTATAATCTACGCACATGCAAAATTTATTATTATTCTCAAGAACTACTATTACATTAGCTAGGCAGTTTGTATACTTGACGAATTTATTCCTAGCCTCCGCAATAGGGCGTTTCCTTTGCCTTGCCGGAGGGATGTTGGGATCCAAGCTTAGCTTGTATACAACCACTTTCGTTGGGATACATGTCTTATCCGCATGCGACCACACAAAACAATCGGCATTATACTTAAGACATTTAATAAAGTCAGACCTGAGCTAGAGGTGCAGTCTTGTTCCCAAGTGGAATTTCCTCTCCAGGAACTTTTCAAACAATGCAACTTGCTCGTGTTCTTCTGTTGTGGACTTTGTTGCATACGTCTCTTCTGGTACCTAAAAGTATCTTGGGACTTGATAAGATTCTGACGCTTCTCCCCTGGCTAACTTTACTTGATTCGAGAGTCGGCGTCGGTCCCTATAATTGCTATGCCGCATGCTCTTTTCCTTTGCTACCTGAGATCGAAATCGCATTCATCTCCCTTGTTGTCGGTTGGTTGCCTTTTATTGATTTAATTCCTTCGGGATTTGGGAATTTCAACAACTGATGATATGTTGATGGTACGACTCTCATCTCGTGCAACCATGGTCTTCCCAGAATAATGTTATAACCCATATCACCGTCCACAACTTCGAAAAGAGTTGTCTTCATCACCCCTTCGGCACTCGTGGGCAGCAGGATCTTTCCTCGGGTTGTCACGCTTGCGAGGTTGAATCCGGCGAGGAGTTTTGTGGCCGGAATGATGCTTCTGGTAAGTTTGGCTTGCTCCAATACCCTTCATTGTATGATAGAGGCCGAACATCCTAGATCTACCAGAACACATTTGATTTTAAAATCTAGTACATTTAAGAAATTGCCAATGCATCATTGTGCGGTAGCAATAGTCCGTCTGCGTCCTCCTCCGTGAAAGTGATGTCATCTTCAGCGACTTCACGGAGTCTCTTGCTATTGGTTATTGACACCTTCGTCTTCTTTGCTACCGAGAAGGTAACCCCATTGATCTCGTTCCCCTCGAAGATCACGTTGATCGTATGGCGCGAGGGGGTCTTTTCCTATTTTAGAGTTCTCCGCGTTATCACAGTTCCGACCGTAATCGTTCGTTTCCAAGTCACTTAAGAATTCCCTAAGATGGCCATTTTTCAGTAGTGTCGCCACCATTTCACGCAGATGTCGGCAGTCCCCAGTCCGGTGTCATTCGTCCCGTGGTATTCGCACCACAAATTGGAATCCCTCTAGCTGGGATCGGACCTCATCAGCTTCGGGAACCGTGCTTCTTTAATGTTCCTCATAGCCGATATCAACTCTATTATACTGACGTTAAAGTTGTATTTTGATAGCCTCAGGTAGGAAGGATCGAGTGTACCTCGCATTTCTTTGTCCTGCAATGATCGGTTGTTCCGACTGTGATCAGTTCTTATGTCGGTAACGAACCTGTCTGCTGACCGAAAACCTCTGTCGCATCCTTCAGCCCGTTCATAGGGCAAAAATCGGCCCCTCGAAGATCATCTATCTGTGTCGAAATCGTCTTTTGATTTTGCTTTATTCTTCTCCTGACTTTTTGTCGATGACGGAAAGCCAATCTGATCATCTTCAATCCTTATCTTAGACTCGTACTGGTTGTGGACATCTGCCCAAGTCGTCGCTTGGAACTCAAGCAAGCTTTCCTTTAATTTTCGGAAAGCATCAGAACTTTTCGGATTCAGACCCTTGGTGAATGCTTCAGCCGACCATTCATCTGGAACAGCCGAGAGAAACATCCTCTCCTTTTGGAACCGGGTGACGAATTCTCGCAGAAACTCAAATTCTCCTTGTGCAATTCTAAATATGCCGGCCTTTCGGGCCTGCACCTTTCTGGCCTCGGCATGGGCCTTAATAAAAGAATTCACGAGCAACTTAAAGGAATCCATAGAATGCTCGGGTAACAGCGAATACCACGTCAAGGCTCCCCTCGTAAGAGTCTCTCCGAATTTCTTTAGCAAAATAGATTCAATCTCGTAGGGAGCTAAATCACTCCCCTCCATCGCCGTTGTATAGGTGGTAATATGCTCCTGAGGGTCCGAAGTCCCATAATATTTCAGCACATCGGGCATTTTAAAGCGCTTCGGGATCAATTCTGGTATCGCGCTTGGTTTGTACGGTAATTGAGTATACTTCTTTGAGTCCGACCCTTTCAGCACCGATGGTGCACTCGGGATTTAGTCCATGAGGGCGTTCACTTCCCTTATTTATGTTATTGGAAGCACTCGACAATGCCTGTTTTATTTCTATCATAACCTTATATTACCATGAGAGATGGCCTAGAATGACTTCTTATTGCTCTTGCAGGCCCCTTACCCCTTCAACATTATGCTCCTCTTCAGCATCATCGGGAGTCGCCTCCCGAACATGTCGCGGGTACCTTTTGTCGTGGACCGGCGTAGCATCGTTTTCCTCATTGCGAGTGTCACTGATTGAATCCTCGTGATGAGGTTGGTCCCCTTGGGCCTTTAGATTGTGTGTGCTGCTAACACTATTATCTGCCATTTTCTGTGATTTTTTGCTAAGAATAAATAATTAAAATATGTTAGTAAAAGAGGCAAGGACCAACTTAATTACACAACTGTCTAGGCCCCACGGTGGGCGCCGAACTATTTACCCGTAAAATAGTATATTTGAATTTATATATAGTTTCTAGACAAGTGAATTAGTTCGATCCTGAAATAGTACAAGAATTGAAGAATTATGCAATACTTAGCCTTGAAATGAAGACAAAATAGCAGAAACAGTAATTCCGGGAGCAAGGCTTCCGGGCACAACAATAATGAAATCAAAAAGTAAGAAGGTGAAATTGTATAAAGCTTTAAATAGATTATAGCGTGAGTTTGTCAGAAAATCCGTGTCCTCTACAATGATAGCAGAACTCACTATTTATAGTTGCACCTAGGAAACAATGTCCTAGGATCATGCCCTTCTTTAATGTCAATAATGAGGGCCATTGAAGAATGTGTAATGGTGAGCATAAATAACAAATTCTTTGTAACAGACAGTGTATTAAATGTTGTAGAATATTCTTCATTAAATGCTACCGGGTGGCAGGCATTTATTGCATCTTTATGAGCGTTATTCTTTTCGGTAACAAATGAAATAGTTGTCTTCGGTTTTAACTATCCTTTGTCTTCGGTTCCACGTGTCACTCTCTTATGCAATTACCCAGCATAGCATATTTTTACCCTATACAACTCTTTTAATGGTAATTAACCTCAATCAGTATTATCAATAGTTTGGAAATATTTATTTAATGATACGGGTAAAATTAAAAAAAAAATCTCCTAATTTATTAAAGTAGACAAATAAGGAAAAAATTATTATTAGTATATTAGACAAGTAAAAAAGAACGAATAAGTATTTACTCTTCATATTTGACAAAAATAGTTGTTTCGAAATATTTTTCATTTTGAGAGTACCGATAAAGGATTGAGATCAATTTTTTTGTAAAGAAATGCATGTCGTAAACATATTCTTTTGAGATATGCACTTCGAGTGTAAGGGGCCGTTTAGTAAAGTGTATAATATTAGTATCGAATATGGTGTATTAGTAATGTTGGAATTTTTAATGTTGAGATTGGTTATGTTAGAATTAGGTATGTTGAGATTATTTCATATCGACTGTTTAGTTTGGTATATTAAAGGTTTTGAAAAGACAATTCTGTTTTTATACATGCTTATTCATGTATTAATAATTATGGTATTATTATGTCATGGCTTGCTATGTATATAAATAATATTGAATAAGGTGTATAACTATTGAAAAACACCACCAAATAAAAGATTAATAATACCAAAGTTAATACATGTATTATTTTTCCCTAATACATCTTATCAAACGTTGGAAAACAAGTTATCCCAAGATTAATTATTCCGGAATTAGTTATCCCGGGATTACTATCTTGCCCTCCGATAACGATACTACAATCTCGGATAACTAATCCCCGAATTAATTATACCGCGATTTTATTTCAACGAAACATAGAATAAACTTAATTTATATTTAATCCCATAATTAATTATCTCTTATCCATCGTCATGTTAGGGCTCGTTTGGTATGAGAAATAAGGAATAATTAATCCTGAATTAAATTTGAGATTTGTTTATCTCACGTTTGATTGGATAAAATCGCGATATAACTAAATTATCTCGAGATTGTATTATTATTTTTATTCCAATAGAAAAATAAGATAACAATCCCGAAATAACTAATTCAAAAATAATTAATCGTGAAATAACTTGTTTCCGACCAAATCACACTTGAGTGTTTTCCTAACCTAAGTTGCATATTGGACGAAAGAAAGCAAACAATCTATGCAATGGAGACTATTGTCCTTATATTTTCCTCTTTTAAGGGTAAAAACGTCATGAAATATGGTCTATGGCCGACTTTTGTTTACAGTCAAGATCAGAAACAAAAGTGGACTATTTTGCCACGTATAGGAAAAAGCAATAAATATGCCAGTTTCCACTTACAAATTGTTTTTTTATTTAAAAGAAAGTTTTCGAAACCATTACTGGCATATGAGATCTGAATAAAATTAAAGCCTTCTTTAGGCTGTAAGTACGTTTTCACTTGTTTTTTTTGCCTTAGATTTGACAGTCGCATTTAAGGAATCAGCTCTTTTTAGGTTGATATTCGTAATCTAACCGTTCTCAGTTGCAGTAAATTAATTCCAAACTTTTTAATATTTTAACTCGTTCATAGTCAAATTTTGGTAAAGAATTAGTTTATGGCTCCCTGGACATTTTCATTTCTTTTCATAAAATTAGACTTATCTTGACATGCAAATTGACGAAAAAGGGTCTATTTTTATAGTTCCAACGATCAGTGTTTTTTTTAAAAAAAGTTAAAAATAACATTGAGGCACTTTTAAAACCATTTTTAGAAACAAAATAAACTTTATTTATACAAAAAGAAATTCGGCTTTGTCAAAAGACCTCCGCAAAAACTACTAAAAAGTCACCTTAGTACTTCTTCGGTTTTATTCTTTAGCTTGGGCGTTCGGCCATAGATTTTCAAATTTATTTTGAAAAATCTGATTTGGGTGAAGTTTGGTTTAAAGATGAAAATGTGTTTGAACATCTATTTTTGGTGAAGTTTGGTTTGGAAAACTATGAAACATGACTTATACCACAAGTTCCAAAAACTATCACAAATACCCAACAATACCATTATCAATAATATTCATTATATTATCGCAAATTATAGTCCTGAACATAAATAAATTTGATACAAAATTATCATTTTTATAATGAACTACATGATACACTATCAGATGACCGAGAATACGAAGCAACATCGTTACAAAATAATAAATGGTGAGCTCTTTTATAAAATACAAAAGTTTGGGGTAATTTTTAAAAAATATAATGGTGATATTTTGGCCCAAAACCAGCTATTGAGCTGGTTTTGGGATTTGGGATTTGGAATTTGGCCAAAATGTAGGCAAAATCTATGGCCAAACATGTGTTTGCCAAATAAAACTCAAGTTTATTTTGACAAAATCTATGGCCAAACGAGTCTTAATCTTTTTTTCTTCTATAAATTGATTAAATAGCCCTTGTTCACTTAATTTGGAAATAAAGGATATCTTTTAGTTCCTTTTTAGGGAGGACAATAATTAACTAGGTCAAGAAACCATTAATAAAGTATCTAAAAATAGAAAAAATGACATCTTATCAACATAGATAGATAGGTATAATTATTGACGTTGCTTTTATTAGGGATTTTACCAATCAGAAATTATACTCATGTCATGGAAAATAGACTTTGAATTAACTGTCCTTGACTTTATTTAAACCAAAATCAAACAAAAGCAAACCAGAAACTTACATAAATTCACATATCCTTCTCTACTTCTCTTATCTTAAACTGTTCTTTCCTTATCGTTGCAAAGGCTAAAGTCCACAACAAAGTTACCCACTGAATGTCCCAACTTTTCTGGCATTTGTGACCACAAAAAAGAAAAAAGTAAAAAGAAAAAAACAAACCAATCCAGGCCCCCTCTCCTCTAGTATTTTGAGTCAACAAACTTAGTGTAACTATATTATACATTTAGGTATGTCTTAGAGATCAATAAAATAACAATATACGCAATGTAATTTCATAAGTGAGATTTGAGGAGGATAATGTGTGTACAAAACTTATTCATACCTTGTACAAATAGAGATGTTATTTTCAATATACCTTCGACTTAAGAAAAGCAAAATCACAGTAGTTTAAAAAGAAATACAATAGCGAAGAAGACATGAAAAAAGAAACGGTAACAACAACAAGATAATAAAAAAATCAAAGTAGAATAAATATCATGTAGTATGAGATTAATACTAGTGCTACAGATAAGAAAATACTTACTAACCTTCTATTCTAATTCTCGATCGTTACACCTTGCTCTCAAGAGTCATGTCCCGACTAGTGATCAATAAGTTGAAGACTAGTGACCAATGGGTGCAAGGCTCTTTGTTTCTCATCTACCCAAGCCCTCTACGGAAGCAACAACTATAAAATACCCACATTGATCTTGGGAGTGAGATATATGCGGACCTTATTTCTAGCTTATGAGATATAGAGATTGTTTCATATAAATATTCGGCTTAAAAAATTATTTTTAAAATAGATTTAAAAAATACAAAAATAAAAAGCTACGACAAAAATACGAAAAATATTGACAGTAAAAATAAAGGGTCCGGGTTGAAGTGTGGAGACCAGTTGGTCAATTGATTTGGCATCTTTGAATCTTCAAGAGGACAATAAATAAATCTATTCTCCATAAATTTCTGAAAGTCAGAGCATCCAAAGATGTTTAAAAATGTATTCGAAGTCTTTAAGCCTAGCACAGTTCACAGTTCACACTACACAGTACATAATCAAACATATAGTAAAGGTTTTAAAAATACAATTAAGACACATTCCAAGAAATGTAAATAATATAAAAATAAAAATAAAAATAAAAGGTACCACCAAAAATAAAAACAAAGTGAATAATTTATACTATATTAAAAGCACGAATACCCTTAACGAAATTTTGTTCGCCTTTTTTACCCTTAAAAATACAATTCACACTGGATAGAATAGTCATTTTATTAATTTCTTAATATTTAGTATTTTGAAATAAACTACACTTTATTTATTATAATAGAAAATCTCAATATTTAGGACATTTAAATCAACAAAATTTTTCCTTTTATAATTCAAAATCCTAATATTTAGGACCAAATATAACAACTAATTTTGACGTCAAACTACGTTTTAGGAATTCAAATTTGTAATGTTTTAATATCTAATCACTAAACATTATATTTGTATTCAAGACTTTAAAGTCAAAAAATGAAGAACTGCTATTACTTTTAAATTTGAAGAAAAGAAATACTATATTGGTTCTTCCATTCTTTTTTGATCTAGTACTATTGATTATTCTAAAAGTAAAGTTAAATGGGAAATTATAGTTAAAATAAGACAATATACAATTAATATGAAGAATTAATTTCTATTCACTATGTCTCAAATTATTTATCATAATGTCTAAAAATAGATGTTTTAATTATTTATCATTTTTGAAGTTTAAGATAAAATTAATTATTTTTTTCATTTTATCCTTAGTAGTAATTATTCTTGAANATTTTTAAAAATTTAACACTCACTGATATATACTCTAAAGCTAGTAAATATAAAATGGTCCTAGAGGAATGGGCTGTGCTGAGCATAGCAGAGAGAGCAGAGTACCCAAAAAAACACTTTCATTGTCATTTCAATCTTTCAGGGTACGATTGAATGAACTTTACTTGCAATATCTTGTATTTTCCTACTTCTAAAACCTACTAGTTTACTGATTCGGCAGTAGAATCGAATGTACACTGAAACTTTGCATACACAAAATATTTCGTGGACTTAATCACTCTGAGTTACGGGTTCAAGCCGTGAAATTAACAACTATGGCTTAATCAGCCCTTACATGAACGTACATGCTTTGTGCACTATACCTTATCTAAACTCTTTGAACCTTAAAAAAGTCATGCGTAAAAAAATTAGAAACAACTTTACTCATATATAGTAATTACTAATATTTCTTGTAAAAATTACAAGTATATTGCAATAACATAAAAAAAAACAAGAATCATGTTTGAGAATCAGGATCAGTAGACCTTCTTTGCATGCACAAAACTGAATCTGGATTTAGCCTTTCTCCTCTTTTTGCTGGTTCTGATTTACACCTTGTTAGCAATAAAGGATGAACATAAGCTCCTCCATTTTTTTCTTCA
>AWOL01S0001331.1:0-19638 GCA_000715115.1 Nicotiana otophora
ATGTGTGGGGGTACCATATGGAGTTTGCACTCCTGTCCAAGTATGTTATTCACATGTTGCCCATTATAAAGGCAAGAGTGTGCCGGCTTGTGCAGGGCCTTAGCCCCTTGATTATTAATGAGGCCTCTACAACTGCCTTGAATTCCGATATGATTTATGGTACGATGGTGGTATTTGCTCAAGCCAGAGAGACCCATAAATTGAAGAATATAATGGAGCGTCAAAGTAACAACAAGGCCCGGTCTGCGGGCAACTTGGGTGGTAGTAGGTCGGCATTCAGGGGAGGTTCATTAGGACCATCTCAATCATTCGCTCAGTCTTCAATGAGTTCCTAGTCATCTGGACCCAGTCAAGGAAACATAGGACCCCACATGGTAGGGTCGGCCCGACAGAACGTTTCACTAACGGAGGCTCCCATGCCCTAAGTGTGGGAGGATGCATTTTGGGTCTTGCTTCATGGTCCTACCTATATGCTATGGGTGCGGTGTGAGGGGTCACATTCATAAGGATTGCCACTCATCCCGCCGAAACATGGGCAGAGTTGCGGCGCGGCCAGCTAATTTCGTAGCTACTACATCCACAGCACCTCCAGCTCGAGGTACCCCAACACCCGCAGGGCGTGGTGCAGCTAGGGGTGGTGCACAGTATTCAGGGGGACCCAGCAGATTTTATGCTATGCAGAGGAGTCGGGATTCAGAGGTTTTTCCAGATGTTGTCACAGGTATATTGTCTATCCAATCCCATGATGTATATGCTCTTATTGATCCTAGTTCAACTTTATCATATGTCACTCCTTATGTTGCTATGGAATTTGGGATAGAACCGGAACAACTTCATGAGCCGTTCTCTGTGTCTACTCCGGTTTGTGAGTCTATTTTAGCCGCGCGGTTTTATAGTGATTGTGTTGTCATGTTGCGTGGCCGGGACACCATGGCCAATCTTAGTGAATTGAGAATTGTTGATTTTGATGTAATAATTGGGATGCACCGACTTTATTCATGTTTTGCCAATCTTCATTGTCGAACCAGGTCTGTTAGGTTCGAATTTGCAAATGAGCTAGTCATTGAGCGGAAGGGTGTTGATGTAGTGCCTAAGTGTAGTTTTATTTCATACCTTAAGGCCACGAAAATGATCAACAAGGGGTTTATTTGCCATTTGGTCAGGGTTACGGGCAACGATGCTGAGGCATCTACACTTGAGTCTGTGCATGTTGAGAATGAATTTTCGAGAGTCTTTCCGGATGAACTCCCTGGGATCCCATCAGACAGGGAGATTGAGTTTGGGATTGATGTGATGCCTGACACGCATCCTATATCTATTCCACCCTATATGATGGCACCGACAGAATTGAAGGAGCTAAAGGAACAATTGAGGGATTTGTTAGAGAAGGGTTTCATCCGACTGAGTGTGTCATCATGGGGCACATCGGTTCTCTTTGTGAGGAAGAATGATGGATCACTGAGGATATGTATTGACTACCGACAGCTTAACAAAGTCTCAATCAAAAACAAATACCCATTACCAAGAATAGATGATTTGTTTGATCAGTTACATGATGATAGGTACTTCTCCAAAATTGATTTATAGTCCGGGTACCACCAATTGAAGATCAGGGAGCAGGATATTCCGAAAATAGCTTTTAGGACCCGATATAGGCACTTTGAAATGCTGGTAATGTCTTTTGGGCTAACAAATGCCCCAGCAATTTTCGTGGATCTTATGAATCGGGTTTTCAAGCCTTTTCTCGATTCCTTTGTGGTAGTTTTCATTGACAATATTCTTGTGTATTTGCAAGGTCGAGAGGACCATGCCGATCATCTCAGGGCAGTTTTGCAGACTCTTCATCAGCACCAATTGTACGCAAAATTTTCAAAATGTGAATTTTGGCTCGAATCTGTCACGTTCTTGGGTCATGTTGTCTCTAGAGAAGGAATTAAGGTCGATCCTCAAAAGATTGCAGCGGTGAAGAATTGGCTTAGACCTACAACGCCAACCAAGAATCGCAGTTTCTTTGGCATAGCAGGGTATTACAGGAAGTTTGTGGAGGGATTCTCTACTTTTGCCTCTCCGTTGACTAAATTGACTCAGAAAGTGGTTAAGTTCCAATGGTCCAATGCTTCTGAAATGAGCTTCCAGTAGTTGAAATCAAAATTGACTACGGTACCGGTGTTGACCTTACCAGAGGGTGCCAATGGATTGGTGGTATATTGTGATGCTTCAAGAATTGGGCTTAGGTGTGTATTAATGCAATAGGGTAAGGTGATAGCTTATGCTTCCAAACAACTCAAGAATCCTGAAAAGAACTATCCAACACATGACTTAGAACTTGCGGAGGTGATTTTTGTATTAAAGATTTGGCGTCATTATTTGTATGGGGTCCATGTGGATGTGTTCATGGACCACAAGAATCTTCAATATATTTTTAAACAAAAAGAGTTGAATATGAGGCAGATAAGATGGTTTGAGTTACTCAAGGATTACGACACCTGGGGAAAGCCAATGTTGTGGTGGATGCTCTTAGCTGGAAATATATAGGTAGTTTGGCTCACTTGGAGGCATGTCAAAGGACGTTGGCCAAGGAAGTTCATCGATTGGCTAGTTTGGGAGTTCGTCTTACGGACTCTAATGAAGGAGGGGTAATTGTAAGAAATAATGCTGAATCATCGCTTGTTGTGGAAGTCAAAGAGCAACCATAAAACGATACATTTTTGGTGAAATTGAAGGAGGGGATTCGAAAACATAAAACTATGGCTTTTACTCTTGGCATGGATGATGGTACACTAAGGTACCAAGGGCGGCTATGTGTTCCAAATATAGATGATCGCTAGAAAAGAATCATGACCAAGGCTCACACTTCTAGGAATTCCGTGCACCCAGGTTCTACGAAGATGTATCATGATTTCACGGAAGTCTATTGGTCGAATGACATGTAAAGGAATGTGGCGGACTTTGTGGCAAGGTGTCTGAATTGTCAGCAAGTAAAGGCCGAACACCAACGGCAAGAAGTGTGGAAGTGGGACATGACTAATATGGATATTTTGGTAGGATTACCATGCATTCAGTGCAAGTTTGACTCAACTTGGGTGATTGTGGGTCGGATCACAAAATCTGCACACTTCTTGCCAGTTAAATCTACCGATACGGTGGAACAGTATACTCAATTGTATATCGAGGAAACAGTCATGCTAATTGGTACTCCAGTTTCGATCATTTTCGATCGAGGGGCTCAGTTCACGGCAAATGTTTGGAAGAAATTTGAGCAAGATTTGGGTACATAGGGGAATCTTAGTACAACCTTCCATCCACAGACCGACGGGCAAGCAAAGTGGACTATTCATAAGCTTGAGGACATGTTATGTGCTTGTGTTATCGACTTCAAGGGTAGCTGGGATGATTATTTGCCACCCATCAAGTTTGTTTATAACAACAACTTTCATGCTAGATTTAAAATGGCACCATTTGAGGCATTATATGGTAGGGGATGTAGATCTCCCATTGGGTGGTTTAATATTGGGGAAGCAGAGTTGATAGGGCCAGACCTCGTACATCAGGCTATGGAAAATGTTAAGATCATTAAGGAGCGGTTGAAGACTGCTCAGAGTCATCAGAAGTCTTATTCGGATGTTCGTCATAGGAATTTTTAGTTAAAAGAAGATGATTGGGTATTCTTGAAAATTTCCCCCATGAAAGGTGTAATGCGATTTGGTAAGAAAGGGAAATTGAGTATGAGGTATGTCAGACTTTACAGAATCATTTAGAGGATCGGTGAGGTGGCGTACAAACTTGAGCTACAACCTGACATGTCATTAGTGAACCTGCTATTCCATGTGTCTATGTTGAAGAAGGTAGTTGGAGATCCGTCAGCTATTGTGCCGGTTGAGACTACTGAAGTTAATGAAGAATTGTCATATGAAGAAATTCCAATTGGCATTCTTAATAGGCAAGTCCGAAAGTTGAGAATAAAACAATTGCCTTTGTGAAGGTGTTGTGGCGACCAGCAAGTTGAAGAGTCTACTTGGGAGGCCGAGGAAGAAATGAAAAAGAAGTATCCTTACTTGTTTGTATAAACTATATGACCTTTTTATAAAACTGTCGCTTATGGATTCTTGTATCACTTATTCAGTTATTGTAAAGATGCTTCTTTCTAAATATATTGTATGTGAGACCACGTTTGGTGTTGTTATGAGTTATGTTACGTCATTGGTTTATGTATATATTTTAAAGATATGTTTCGGGGGCTCTCTGATAGGTGGATAGGCCTAGTTACAGGGAAAACTCTGGCGAAACATTTGGGAATTTTGGGAGTTAGTCAAATTTGGGGCTGATGGTGTGTGGTATGCAAACTGAGTTGCATAAGATGCTAATAGTACCTTGACCCTCATTCGAGGATGAATGATCATAAGTGGAGGAGAATGTAAGGCCACGTAAACATTACACAAAGAAAACATAATGCTTCGTGGTGCCGAATTGATTTTTCCATAATAGCTCGCCGCGGTTCGGACATTTTGGGTCGAACAATGCACTAGAGAGTAAAGGAAAATTTTTGGCAAAAGAGGATATTTCTGCGGCCCACTATGCGGTCGTAGAATACCTCTGCGGACCGCATAATGGTAGTAGAGTGAGGCACTGCGCGGCAGGGATGTGCCATTTTTGAGGTCAGGTTTGCGGCGCATTATGCAACCGCATACCAGTTCTTCGGTGCACTATGCGACCGCAGAACACGTCTGCAAGCCGCATAATGACCGCAAACCGAGTCAGTCATGCCCAGTTCTGGAGGCCAATTATTCGGCCTGTTCTGTGGACCGCACATCCATTATGTGATCACATATGCGACCGCAGATCCTATCCCGGGGCTTCATTTTTTCGGTTTTTATAACCTGACCCTATTTCGTAATGTATACGCAAAGGACCATATTTTGAGCAAACATCTGATACTTCTAGAATGAGAAAGAGTGCTTAGTGTCGGTCAATTACCACATTTAGACGTGTACACACTCGTCACCTTGCGTACACAGCTTCCACATATCACAATTAACTCAAAACAACACCAATCCTATGATATAATTCCCCCGCACAAAGTTAGGAAAGACTCTTACCTCACAACATGCTAACTCAACCCACTAGTAAGCCTTTCCCGTGACTATCCAACTCTGAAAGGCTCGAATCTAGCCAAAACAACTTCATACCATAAATACAAACTATAGGAACCCGACCTATAGTTAACTCAAAAAGTCAACCCTGCGCTTACCTCTCGGAACCCGACCAAACTTACAAAATCTGAACACTCGTTCGATAACAAGTCCAACCATACAAGAATTACTCAAATCTGACTTCAAATTGCTTTTCAAATCCCCAAATTTTAGTTTAAGAAGTTTCACAATTTTTCCCAAAATTTTCCAAGTCAAATCACTAATTAGATGACAAAAATAACAATGGATTCATGTAATATAGCCAAATGCGGGTCAGAATCACTTACCCCGATGATTTCCTAGAAAATACCTCAAAACATCTCCATTAACTTATCTCTCTAACTCCAAAAGATGAAAATAAGATAAAACTCTCGAACACCCACTTTTCTGCCCAGCGATTTTCGCTTTTACGGGCACACTGTCGCACCTGCAGAAACATCCATCGCAAATGCGATTTCAACTAATGGAGTCGACAGTGTGCGTGGAGCGTCTGTGGAGCATCCGAGCCCGCTTCTGTGGAGCGTCGACCGCACCTACGGTGCTTCACAAGCTCCTTACAGTTGTGCGTCTGTGAAATAACACTTGCGCCTGCGGAAGCGCATCTGCGCCCAGGTGTCCGCACCAGTGAACCCAGGCCTTGGCTGGCCTTCTCCATTTCTGGGATGCACCCTCACACACCTGCATGTCCGCACCCGCGGCCAAAGCCTCTGTCGGTGCGATGACACGAGAAGAACCGACCTCATCAATTCAACCAAGTCCAAACTTATTCCGAATTCAATCCGAATCACACTCGAGGCCCTCGAGAACCCATTCCTAATATATCAAAACGTTCCAAAATACATAACGGACCTATCTGTCACGCCCCAAAATCGGGGAGCGTGACCAGCACTCAACCGAGTGAACCTTGCCGAGCAAGCCTGTTAGATTTTCTTCTACCCAAACTCATCCATAAATGGAGTTAATACATATTTTCATTAATTATCCAATAAGGTGATCATGACTACTATACCAATTCATTACCAATAGTTTCATCATTCTAAAGTCTAAAATTTCACACACATTTTTCATAACAAGTAATACAACCATAACATCACATTGTTTGTCCTTCCCAGCACCAATATACAACACACACTATGTCTACGAAGCCTCTATAGATAAAGAAGAGTACTATGATAATGCCGGCAACAAGGCCCCGGCTATACGTCAAAACAATTACACAAGGAACAAAAGATACATGACCCCGAAATGAAGTGGGGCTCACCAAGTCAGTTGGGAAGAGGGTGTACCGCTGTCACTGATCAATGTCTCCTACTGTGGAACTACCTATATCCATTAAAGATGCAGCGCCTCAGGCAAAAAGGACGTTAGTACCGCCGAATAGCACTAGTATGTATAATTAAACACCTTCTCAATAGAATGAATAATATTATGAGGAGGAACAATAATAAAATCAATGGAAGCCTCGAACAATACCAACATCAAGTTAGAACCACATAAATGTTCAAGTAAATTTCCATATTTTTAAGTTGGAGATCCTTAGTGCCGATGTATCATCGTTCACAATACCATTATTCATAATACCAATATCATCGTACTTTTAGCCCGATGTCCGATCACGACCCTATCGGCTAGGCCATCTCAATAGAGACGTAAACCACAATCACACTCAATACCAATACCACCGTACCTTTTGCATGGAGTCCTATCGCGACCCGGTCGGCTAGGCCAACTCATTAGAGATTTCAACCACAATCACAATTTCAATTACAATTTCCAATACAATCACCACCATGTGTGCGGTATGGCATCCGATCACGACCAGATCGGCTAGGCCGTCTTATTCGATACATCAACATTTTTATATCTATCATTGCATTTCATACTTCTTTCATATCTTTTCATTTCATTGGCACTAGTGGCCACAATTATAATATCATTCTTGGCACTTGGCCGCATTTCATAATAAAATTCTTTTTCCATTTTCAAATGTCATCATCATCATCAACAACAACTAGGCTTTTCAATTCAAGGCTTTAAATACTCATGGGAGCAACTAAGAATCTTAGGCACACAGAGACTTTTCACACAATTTGGCATAACAACCTTTATTCGTACTTGACTTGAAGTCTTAACATTTTCAACACACATTCCATACTTTGAACACATCCTCAAATGATAAGATAACATGATAAAAGTATTCGGAATTCATATTGAACATATATCTTTCAACACAAGAATATTCGGAATGGCCAATTTTATAATGATCAATTCGGGACTTACACAAATTACACGAACACCGTGGGATTCAATTCTAAGAGAGGATTTTATCCAACATACCTCAATTGAGCTTCCTTAAACTCGAAAATATTCTGGAATTCTTAGCAACTTCAATCTATTTTAGAAATATAACAAGTTGAACCAAAATTAGGAAGATGATCATGGTTTTAGCTCATTTGAGCATTTTATCAAACACTAGGTGTGCATTAAGGTTTCAAGGTCCTTTTATGGAGGATTACATTATCCCACAACCCATTATTTACCATTTTGGCTCACAATCTTCCTACACCCTTTGATAACACATGAATGCAAAATAAACAACTCCCATACCCGAGAATTGTCTTGTTAAACACCCATTGTTAGATAAATTTCGAAATTTAGGGCTAGGGTGTAGAATCTTACCTATAGGATGAAGACCTAGTGAGTTTTCCTTGCTACTCTTCAAATATTTGAGCTAGAATTGAAGGACAATTTGTTGAAGATCACTCCTCCACTCTAGGGCACTCTCTCACTCTCAAAATATCAGGTTTTAGCTCAAAAATGACTTAACCCCTCTCTCTTTTCGGGCCTGGGGTTATTTAATGGGCTCCTACGCACACGACTGCGCACCTGGGCAAGTAGCCGTGCATGCAAGGCAGAAACTCCCAAATATGTGCGGCCGCGTATCTGGTCGTGCATATGACATAGGTCCAGCACAATAGCAATAACTTTCTGTATACATATCCAAAGGACGAACGGTTTGATGCATTGGTAACTAGACTCAAGGAGCTTTAATGTGATAGGTATGTAACCTCCTAAGTCTTTATAGTTTGGTAGTATCATGCATTTGATGTAATGATGTTGTTCGAATTGAGACATCCTTTCCTTGTAATGTATCCAGCTTGTTCCACACAAATTCTTTCCATTCACAAAACTACTTAGTATGTTCCAACACATCTTAAACACATATTTTCATTTCAAAATGATGTGGTTCTATTCCATGGGTCTCCTTTGATACTCGAACACATTATTCCCAAATATTGTTGGTGCACCTTAAAATCTTAAATCATTAGGAAATTTTAATGGGGCCTTACACTACCAGAGGCCAAAAATCACATCAAACAACATCAATTCTACGAATCATATCCTAGTTCAAGCCTATTGAAACTATGAACATCAGACTTCCAAAACTAATGCCGATTCATACCAAAATAACTCCGATTGACCTCAAATTTTGCACAAAATTCATAAATGACATGGCGAATCTATTCCAATTTCCTTAATTGGAATCCGACCCCAATATCTATAAAGTCAACTCCTGGTCAAATTCCCAACATTCTAAACCTTCAACTTTTTAACTTTTGCCAATTCAAGAAGAAACGGCATATGGACCTCCAAATCACTATCCGGACATGCTACTAAGTTCAAAACCACCATTTGGAGCTATTGGAACAGTCAGAACTCCATTCTGGAGTCATCTAAACAAAAGTAAACCAAATTTGGGACAAAATGTCCCATTTCACTCTGAAGCTCACCGAACATAAACCAAACACCCCCGAAAAGTCACATAACCATAATACAACATAGAAGAGAAAATAAATAGGGGATGAGAGGAAAAATACTTAAAACAGCAGGCCGAGTCATTACAGTGATCATGAGGAGTAAGTCGCAAGCAGGTAGAGTGTTATGGATGGCAGGAGAAATGCACTTCGAGTTCGCAGAGTGGTGACGCATTTGCAAAGCGTTGGATCGGAGTGGTCATCATGATCACGAGTGGACGGACGCATTCACGTAGAAGGGTGAGTTCAGCTTAGGTGTCGGACAGTAAGCCTTCGCAACTGCAATGTTGTTTCTTTGCTCGTGTCGTTCAAGAGTGTGTTGTGCTTTGTGTTTGCAACCATGGGCTCACGTTCGCATAAAGTCTTTTGGAGGACTAGGAAGTTTGTTGTTCGTGATCGCAAGGATATGTTCGCGATCGCGAAGGGTATGCCTGGGCAGACTATTTAACATCCTTATTTCAAGGGTTTGGTCACTATACCACATTTTGAGTTAGAGAGCTCGATTTTGGGCAATTTGGGAGGGGATTTTATCACGATTTGGGTTAGGGTAAGTAAATTGTAATCGAATTTGTTTATATTCCATGATTCTATCATTGGTTTAGCATTTAATTGGTTAATTAAAGTGATGAAATTGGTGATTTTTGTAAAACAATTCCTAAAGTTAAAATTTAGGATTTGAAGGCCATTTTAGGTCGGAATTGGATAAAATTAGTATGGTTGAACTTGCAAGTGAATGGGTGTTCAGAGTTTGTGAGTTTGATTGGATTCAAAGGTGCGGACTCGGGGTTGAATTTTCGGGTTGTCGTGTTGATTTTGATAAAGATCGAAGCTTTATTGTTTGAAGTTGTTTTCTACAACATTATTTGATGATATTAAGTTGTTTGTGACTAGATTCGAATTGTTCAGAGGCCGATTTGCATGGGAAGGAATTTTTGAAATATTGACTCGTCCGTTTTGAGGTAAGTACAATATCTAATCTTGGATTTGAGGGTAATTAACCCTGGGAACTATGTTACATGAGTCATATTAATATGACGCACATTCTAGGTGTCGGGAATGGGTGCGTGCACCGAGGTATTCATGATTAGGGGTGGTTTTAGACTATTATGAGATTTGTTTTGCTATTGTGCCTTGTTATATCCGTGTCTTCTCGACTTGTAAGGTTATTTGGGCCATGATTCATGTTAGAAACCATGTCTAGGCTATGTGCTATTTGTTTGAAACATGATTGGGTTTGTTCTTGCTCTTTATGATCTATTTGGCTAAATTGCACTCATAATATTAGTCACGATGCTATGTATGTGTATGATATCTTTGTCTTAGTACTTTCTTATTTGATTCATCACATGTTGTTGGTGCCTCATATGTATAACACAGTTTAACAGAGTTTTGTGAGATGTGATTATCTAAGACTTGATCAGTTAATGACTGAGCTTGGGCCATAGAGCCGATTTGGTATTGATTTTGAGCTGACGTGTACGCCATGCTCGCATTGGGCTAAGTGTTATTGTTTTGGGGTGACGCGTGCACTAGGTGACAATCGCGAACCTCAAATGTGAATGCGAAGAACAAGTCTATCCAACCTAAATTCCCTTATCTACGAATGTGATGGCTCCCTCGGGAATGTGATGAACAATGAACCCAACTGATAAAATACCCATCACTATCGCATATGTGCTCCTGCGATCACGAAGCTCAACCGGAGCATAAGCAAAATAAGATAAACCAGCAGCTCATGCCACCTCCGAAATCAATTTGAAACACACACCAGCCCCTTGGAACCCCATCCGAACATACCAACAAGTCCCAACATATAAAACGGACCTACTCGAGACCTCCCATCACACAAAATAATATGAAAATCACGAATCATCAATCATGATCAGTCTCGTAAGTTCATAGACTTCAAACTTCGAACCAAGAGTCCGATTCAAACCGAACCAATATGGAATCTAACCGAATGTTTCACACCAGTGAAAATGACATAACAAACATATTCCAACTGTTAGAGCAACAATACAAATCCGATAAAATCGAAGTCAGCTCCCGATCAAACTTGTGAACTTCTAAACCTTCAAGTTGCTAACCTTCTTTAATTTGAGCCAAAACCTTCTAGAAACAACAAAATGCAAACCCAGGCATATGTACAAGTCCAAATCACCATCCGGACCTATCGGAACCATAAAACCTCTGATCCAAGGTCAAATACACAAAATTCAAACTTGGTCAACTCTTCCAACTTAAAGCTTCCTAGTCGAGAATCATTCTTCCAAATCATTCCCGAACCACCCGAAAACCAAAACCCATGATAGATGTAATTCATAATACCCCATATGAAGCTACTCATAACCTCGAACAACCGAACTGAATACAAATGGTCAAAATGACTAGTCAGATCGTTACACAGAGATGTCAAGCATCTAAGGTTGTATTCAATTTATCGAAGCCAAAAACAATGGAGCGTAGCTTCTCCCTTGGACGAATTGTTGCTCGGCCTTATTGGTTTAGATGAGCTTTGGACAGATCGCGCCTCTTTCCAAACCTCTACTTTCTTTGCTTAACCCTTTCATTTTAGCTTAGATATATAATATAGGTCCATATAAGGGAACACTACCATAAATTGTCATAAGCTTACTCATTAAATGTTACACCCCATGTTGTCGTACATGAAAGTACACCATGAGTAAATTGATATATGCTCGGAAATGAGATTACATTTGAGGTAATAAGTATTATGCTATTTCAAACAAGTGATAAGTAAATTCGTGAAGGTTAGAGGGTAAACAAATCAAAGAAAATGAGTTTCGTCGAAGTTTGATATTTTGGGATACAATACGGTCCGAGCTATAATACCCGGTATTTATGGACTAGTGCCATAAAAAATATCACATGACCATAATAGTAAGGTGTATAAGGTGTGTTAAAGTGAGTAGTATTTTAAATAATTTGAGATGATTCTTAATTATGTGAATAATTTGTTAAGTATTAGTTTATGGGGGAATTAACTAGTTAATTATTAATTAGTGGTTGATTAACTAAAGTCTTTGGATAAAGACCAAGCCCAAAACGTGGCATCAAGCCACTTTCCAAACAAATGACTCTTAGTCATATGTGATTAGGTGGAAAAGTAATTACATAACACTTCATTCTTAACAGTTTCAATAACAAGACCCTACTATCAGATGCTAAACTCATTTCTAACATTTTTAATACCAAAGACCCTATCAGATGCTAAACTCATTTCTAACATTTTTAATACCAAAGACCCTATCAGATGCTAAACTCATTTCTAGCATTTTGAATTCCATGACCCTACCATCAGATGCTAAATTCATTTATAATATTTTGAGTACAAAGACCCTACAATCGGATGCTAGTAAAAATACTAGAACGTGACTTCTTGCAACCAAACGATTCTAATGAGATTTAGCAATGTAAAAGTTTGCGGTTGTAAAGAAGTACGGTGCGACCTTTTTCAAAAGTATCATATGGATATTTCCCTACTCCAGGTATGTTAAGGCTATCCCTTCTTTCTTTTTGGCATGATCCAAATAATACAAATGAAACAAGCAAAATACGCAACTTGCATAAATGACTCTATTCATAGAAATACTAGAGGTGTTTATATTTTTGATTCCCCATGTGAATTATTATTATATATTCTATTCATGGGTCTCAAAATAATACGTATTTGATAAAGTTTAGCCGAAAGGTATATTGAATTTTATGGCATTCCGAGAAAATCTTATTAACGTATTTCTTATGCATTTCATGCATTTATACATTTACATTGACCCATGACCAAGTGGCGTTATATACGCGTATATACGTATATTATATGGATATGGGATATAGGTAAAGGTTACGGCGTTATATACGCACCACCACCTGATCAGCTGGTATACGTTGATGATTTGCCCACAGTGGCCGAGATGATATGATGGGATGCCCTCAGAGGCTTGATGATGTTATGAATACATGTACCTATGCACGACATGACATTCATATGCATATGCATGACATTATGAGTATTTCATCATGTACAGAGTTATTCAGAATTTCATATCGAGTCTTTTACTCCATGTTTTTCTCATGTCTATTATTTACTGACTTTCATTCCTTACATACTCGCTACATTATTTGTACTGACGTCCCTTTTTCCTGGGGACGCTACGTCTCATGCCCGCAGGTCCTGATAGACAGGTCGAGAGTCCTCCAAGTAGGCTATGAGCTCCGCAGAAGATGTTGGTGCACTCCATTGCTCCAGAGTTACTTATTTGGTCAGTATGATTAGTACATGTATTGGTTGGTACGACGGGGTAAGTCCCGACCTTTATGATAAGTATGTACTCTAGAGGCTTGTACACAAATGTCATGTGTACGGATATTTGTATGGCCTTGTCAGCCTATATTTAAAGTATACAATAGATCACATTGGCCTTATAGGCCCGTATGTCACAAGCATAAATTTCTAAATCAGGTTGGATCGTTCTATGTCGGGTATTCCCTCATGTTTACTTTGGTTATATCATGACACACCTTCTGGCCCATTTATCTATGATAATGTATTAAGAAAAATAAGTTACGTTGGTACTCGGTTGAGTAAGGTACGATGTGCCCGTCGCGGCCCATTAGTTTGGGTCATGACATTAAACAATTTGGGGTTTGGAATATGAGACGCATGAGAATTATTGAGATTATTAAAATATAGGTTACAAAGATAAAGAAGTGTGAGTTATGAAGATAGAATTTTTCAAACAATACATTAAATAAAAAATAATGAATAACCAATAAAAGGAGAAAAAAAGATAAATACTATATGTTTGGCTTAAGAGAGATGCCACCTCACTTTCCTAGTGCCCTCTTTCATATATACTAAAAACTTTTATCCACGTTTCGCGCAATCATAAATCAAAAATAAAATATGCAATATAGATAATGTCTTAAAATTATAATAGAGAATAATGTCTTACATTTATAAGAGAAAATCAATCTTTATGGAGTAACCAAATATTCCTTGACGATCTGACTAATTCTGCCATGTATTATTATATATAATTGATATATTTACAACAAAAATACTTGTGTATTGTTAGTTAAATTTTCTTCTCCAAACACTTAAAAGTCAAAGTAAAAACCTTAAATATCATATTCATTAATACCTCTAGCATCATCTAAATGAAAAAACTCCCTTGTCTTACCATTAAAAAGTCGTACATAAAACATATATGGTTCGATACGAATTATCTTTGAGAATTCAAGGGAAACAAGTGGTTTGAGAAATTTAACAAACGTACAAAGTACATGAGAATAACATATATGTTTTATGTCACGATCCAAATCCCACTATATACCGTTATGGTGCCTACCGTTGTAGTTAGGCAAGCAAATAATTAAACCATCACATTGATATTTAATCCAAAATGCTATTCGAAACAATTAAAGAAATAAGGAGTGGATAACATTCGTTTTAAAGATAATATAAATATTATTATTTTCAATGTTCGAAAAAGGTTAAAATAGAAACAAGAAAATCATAACGGAATACAATTAAGAGGAAAAATTTAAATCTCAAAAACCTGGTGTCGCAAGTGCATGACCATCTACCAGAATATACGATACTACTACAACAACAATCTGGAATTGGAAGTAGACAGAATACAATAAATGGATAGATCAGTGACTTTGTGTGCTGCAGATCGTACATAGAAAGCAGCTCACCACAAAGTCTCCTCAGCAACTGCACCTACGCGCCCAAATAACCACCAAACGTGCCTGTCTCAATACCTGCACAATTAGTGCAAAAGTGTGGCATGAGTGCATAAATCAACACGTACCTAGTAAGTATCTAGTCTAACCCCTAAGATGTAGTGACGAGAGGTCGACATTGACACTTAGTAGTGGTCCAATAAATCATGTATAATGAAAGTAGACATGCATGAAGCATAGGAAGCAAAAGTTTTAAAGAATATATAGACACGTGATGACCCATAAATGAATGGTAAATATGAAGTTCACATATACGGGGTACTTCCTGTAACGTCCCGGCTGGTCATTTTGAATCTTTTAGCCCCATTCCCTATTTATTGCTCCGCTATGTTCAATTGTGGTTATGTGACTTCGAGGTAATTGGTTTCGTTTCGGATGTGTTCCAGATTGAACTGGAACACATAGTCTTAAAGTTGAAAGAGTTGACTGAAGTTTGACTTTTGTGTAGATGACTCAGAATGGAGTGTTGATGGTTTCAATAGCTTCGTATGGTAATTTTTTATTTAGGCGTATGTCATAATGTTGACTTAAAGTTTTGTAGGTTGATTTGTTGCTTTTTGGCGAATGTTGGCAAGTTGAAGGTTTGGAAGTAGGTTTGACCGAGGATTGACTTTATTGATATCGGGCTCGGATTGTGATTCCGGTAGTTGGTGTAGGTTGGTTTTATCATTAGGGATATGCATGAAAAATATGAGCTCATTCGAAGTAGGTTAGGTATGATTCAGCATTAGTTTTGGAAGTTGAATTTTCATTGGTTTAATAGACTTGAATTGGGGTGTCATTCATAGATTTTATGTTGTTTGATGTGATTTAACGCCTCAAATAGGTTCGTGTTTTATATTGGGACTTGATGGTATGTTCGGAAGGGGTCCTGGTGGCCCTAGGTGTGTATCGGGTTGAGTTCGGACCTATTGGCACTTAGAAGGAATGCTGAAAATGTTGGAGTATGGTGCAACCGCACCAGCGATAATTGGGCCGCAGGTGCAGAACTATAGAAGTGGCCCACTGGTCGCATATGCGAGAAGGGGCTGGATGAGTTGGGGCCGTAGGTGCGGTGGATCTTGCCCAGGTGCGCAACCGCATATGAGAATTTCTTCCATAGCAGCAGAGTTTGGTTTGTTAGCTTATGACCGCAGGTGCGGTCATTTTCCGCAGAAGCTGATGCACAGAAGTGGAATTCACTGAGTTAGTGAGGGGCCGCAACTGGGATTGTTTTTCGTAGATATAGAGCCGCAAAAGCGGCTATTGGCCCGCATGTGCGAAATGCCTAGGCAGAAATAGAGAAGATCGAGGGTTTTATTTCATTTTCCACATTTTGAGCTAGAGAGCTCGGTTTTGGGTTAATTTTAGGGTAATTTCAAGGATTGGATCAAGTTAAGTGTTTTTGACTTATATTTGTTTATTATTCATGATTCAATCATTGTTTTTATCATTTAATTAGTGATTTGAGTTGCAGAAATTGGGGGATTTTGTAAAAACTTTCCTAAAACTTATATTGAGGTTAGAAAGTCGATTTGAGGACAGAATTGGATAAGTGTTATACGGTTGGACTCGTAGCGGAATGGGTATTCGACTTTTATATGTCTGGTCGAGTTCCGAGGTGCGGGCTTTGGGTTGAATTTTTGATTTTCTTTAAATATAGAAACTTTATTATCCGGAATTACTTCATATGGCTTGAATATATGGTATTAAGTTATTTTGGCTAGATTTGAGCCGTCCAGAGTTGAATTTTCGCCGGAAAGGCTTATTCGTGGACTAATTTACCTTGTTTGAGGTAAGTATATTGCCTAACTTTGTGTGGGGGAATTACCCCTTATGACTTGGGTTGATTTGTATTATTTTGATTACGTGAAAGACGTGTACACGAGGTGACAAGTGTGTACACAGGCTTATATGTGGTATTTTTACCGGTTTAGACTCTTAGGACCTTTCATACATTTGATTAGAAATAGTAATATCATGTTATATCATCCATTGTTAAATTGCTATTACATGCTTTACATTATGTTGTTATCACACGCTGTATCTTTTATTGTTAAACATTCTCTTATATGGCAAGTTATTCTTATTTGGAGTTGTTATCTCTCTTATTATCATGTTACCTCTTTTATTGTCGAGTTATTCTTATTTAGAGTTGTTATTTCATGATATCTTTTCGTATCGAGTTATTCCATGCATCTAGATCGAGATACTATTTCACACCATCCCTTTTATTGTTAAGTTGACATTGTTCACTTAAATAGGAAATTGTCATTTTGTGGAAATACCTTCATTTTGAGTTACTGAAGTTGATGTTAAGAATGCTATTATCACATTGAGGTTGAAGTTGTTGAATAATGATATATCTTCCCATATTGAGTAATACTTATTCTTTTTTTATTATTGAGATTCTTGTTCACATTGTGGTTGAGCCGTGGGCTATATGTTGTGGAAACTTTGGTATTGTTGATTTTGGCAAATTGTGGCATATGGTCACTTTTGGTGCGAGTTTTTATTGTGTTGTGATATTGATGAGCATGTGGCGGTATAAGGATAGGGGTTTGTGTGCATATGGCGGCATAAAGTGGGATTTATGTGCGTGTTCCTAGTAGGGGAATTATATGAAGCCACGCGGCGACATAATGGGGCTAAAGTGCGTGTAGCTATTTCGGAAAAAATATTTTAAAAAATATCAAAATGTAAGGCTCACGCGGTGGTATAAGAAAAGATTGTGATTGTGATTTTGAAATGAGGTTATGAGTTATGGTACCTCGATTGTGATTCTTGTTGTACATTCTATGCTAAAAAGGTTTGTTGATTGACCAATTCTTGATGCTTCCTTCTTGTCTTACATGTATTTGTCTGTATTTGATTACTTGTTGTTCTCATCATTTGTTTATTTTAGTTTTTTTTCTTATCCTAGTAGGTGTCTTGACCTGGACTCATGACTACTCGACCGAGGTTAAGCTTGATACTTATTAGGTACCATTGTGGTGTACTCATACTACACTCCTGCACATTATTATGCAGATCCAGGCACATTTACTCATTTCGGACGCCAGTGATCGCTCAGTTATCTTTCCGGAGACTTCAAGGTCTCTGCTTCGACAATGTCACGCCCCGAATTTGGGGAGCATACCAGCGCTCAACCGAGTAAACCCAGTCGAGCAAGCATACGTTACATCAACCTCTCATCATAACTCATGCATGATGTATCAAAACATAATTAGATCTTGACTTTCATATTGAATACATTTAGCTCAATGGCCCATAAATGTTTTTCTCATGATGGTTACACAGCTTTATAAATAGCTGTAAATACTGTGAACATAAATACATGACGAAACTCAAAAATAAACTACATGACCCACAATGTACATGAAGCTTCTATGACAATAGATACCGAAGTAAATAAAACCAACTAGACTCGAATTCCCACTGGAATTGTAGCGGGCTCACCATAATCTATTGTGCAGAAGATTCCTATCAAAGATCCATATCATCCTGTAGAAGTATACCTGCATCCATTAAAAGATGCAGCACACCCGGCAAAAAGGACGTGAGTACATGTTGAATAGTACTCATATGTAAGGCAAACAGAAAAACATATGGAATCATGGTAATTCAATAAGAGGCATATGAAATACATCAAAAACAATGAAACATCCCATAGATTAATATTTTCAAGTCTCGTTATACTTACATCGTTTTAAACTTCTTTTAGGATTAACTTAGCCATATGAACTATGCGTGGAATACATAAAATAAAGTAATTAAAACAATATGTACAAACAAGGCCAATAAAAATGGCACACAATGTCTGTGTAGAATGCGTCTTACTAGACCGTCCATATCCCTCTATTATCTTACCCCTATGCATTTCATAGACCAACCTTAGTGTTCACATATCATATTATATATAGAACGTTCATAGGATTCCACACACAATACACATATGCGTTTCATAGACCGTTCATAGGATTTTATACACAGTGCACCTATGTGTTTCATAGACCGTTCATAGGATTTATTTACACAATACACCTGTGCGTTTCATAGACCGTTCTTAGGATACACATATACCATAAAATATGTCACGCCCCAAACTCGGGGAGCGCAACCGGCGCTCAACTGAGTGAACCCGGCCAAGCAAGCCTGTTAGATTTCCTTCTACCCAAACTTATCCATGAATAAAGAGGAGATGAACTCCATTAATCAAACACTGAAAAGATTTCATTAACAACTCTCATTACATTTCCATTAGCAGCTTCATTTATAATTTCCAAAATATTACAAGTTTCTAGATATAATGAAAAACATGTTTTCCAAGTACCAACATTTCTAGTTCAATTCCACATATCAAACACCACCCACAACTTGTCTACGGAGCTTCTAAGTACAACAAAAGAGTAATATGGAAATGCCGGCAACAAGGCCCCGGCTATACATTAAAACACAGTGTACAACTCAAATGACATCAGGCCCAGAATAGAGTAGGGCTCACCAAAATCTTCCGAATAGAGAGTGACTACTAACAAGGACCAAAGCTGCCCACTAAAGAACCACCTGCATCCATTAAAGATGCAGCGCCCCCGGCAAAAAGAACATTAGTACATATGGAATAGTATTAGTATGTAAAGCTAAATGTCCTCTTTCAAATTAGAATGTCAATGTAAAAAAGGGAAAACCATGGAAACAAAAATCAACAACCAATGATATTCAAATGCCACGTTAAAACATAATAATTCCCAAAATATGAAGATAACACGGGGAAGTGATAACCAAAATATGATGATAATATTATTTTTTGTTGGGAGATCTTTAGCACCGATATACCACTGTTCACAATACCAATGTTCACAATATTAATGTTGACAATACCAATA
>AWOL01S0001331.1:32389-42849 GCA_000715115.1 Nicotiana otophora
ATCTATATAGATTACCGACAACAAGGAATCCCTAATCACGACTTTTAGTACACCTATGAGCAATTAAGAGTCTTATGCACATTGAGACTTCTTACACAATTTGGCATAATAGCCTTCACTTGAAACACTACTTGGAGTCATAATATTTTTATACCCAACTAATGCTTTGAAAACATTCCCGAAGGATAACATCATATGATAAGAGCATCCGGAACACATTTTGAACATATACCTTTCAACACAAAGCTTATTCGGAATAGTTGGTTTATAAAGAATAACTCGGGACTTACAACAACATCATGGAATTCAATTCTAGGAAAGAAGTTTAGCCAACATGCCTCGCCTTGCGCTTTCCTTAAATTACTACAAAGTTCCAGAAATTCTAGCAATTCCAATCTATTTTGAGACATAACAAAATTGAACACAAATTAAGAAGATATTCGTGGTTTCAGCTCATTGAGCATTCTATCAAACGCTAGGTGTGCAAATTTGGCTACACGGTTCTTCTACAAGATTTCCATCATTACACAGCCCAATCTTTACTTATTTGAGCTCATTAATTTTCCCACAAACCTTATTGGTACAAGCATATATAAATAATACTCTTACACCCAAGAATCGTACTCCCAATCATCCATCTTTTACCCCAAACTCGAAGTTGAAGACTAGGGGTTTGAATCTTACCTCTTGAGTTAAAATCTATTGAGATTTCCTTATATATATTCATATATTTGAGCCAAAATCAAAGGAAAAGTTTATGAAGATCACTCTCCCACTCTAGGGCACTCTCTCACTCTGAAAATATCATGATTTAGCTGAAAAATGACTTAACCCCTCTCTCTACCCAGCCTTGGGGTTATTTAATGGTCTTCTACATGCACGGCCGCACACCGGGGCAAGTGGCCGCACATCTGGCCACGCACACAAGGCAGAAACTCCAAAATATGTGCGGTCGTGCATCTGCGCGCATATGCCATAGGTCTAGTAAAATGGCCATAACGTTCTGTAGAAATATCCAAATGACGAACAGTTTGATGTGTTGGAAACTATACTCAAAGGGATTTAATTAGATAGGTAGCTCACCTTATAAGCCTTTATAGTTTGGTATCATCATTCGTTTGAAGTAGGATGGTGTGCGAATTGAGACATCCTTTCCACTTAATGTATCAAACTTGTTCCACACAAGTTCTTGCCACTCACAAAACTCCTTAGTATGTTCCAACACACATTAAACATATATTTGCATTTCAAGATGATGTGGTTCTATCCCATGGGTATCTTTTAATACTCGAATACGTTATTCCCGAATACCGTTGGATCACTTTAAAATCTTAAATTATTAGGATATTTTTAACTGGGCTTTACATTCTCCCCCGCTTAGGTTCATTCATCCTCGAATGAGGAGTAGAGTCCACCCCGAACACCTAACATAACTCGACTCTTCTTTCAAACATTTCAAGCCCCCAAATTTGACTAACTCCAAAATGTTTCAGAAATTTTGACAGAGTCTCCCCTGTAACTAGGCATATCCACCAGTCAAAGAATAGTAGAAATCAATCATAAACAACATATAGATAATACCACATTGCACCATATACATGAAATCAACAATCATGACTGGGTGTTCTTGAATGTGTCACCTAAGAAAGGCCTGATGAGATTTGGGAAAAAGGGCAAATTGAGCCCCTGGTATATCGGACAATATCAAATCATGCGGACTATCGGTCATATGGCTTATGAGCTTGAGTTGCCCTCGGAATTGGAAGCAGTGCATTCGGTATTTCACGTATCTATACTCCAAAAGTGCTTGAGTGATCTATCCCGTGTCACCCTTATTGGAGATATCCAAGTTACAGAAGACTAATCTTACGACGGAATTACGGTAGCCATCTTAGATCGACAAGTACGTAAGCTGCGAACCTGATAATTGGCTTCGGCTAAGGTACTTTGGAGGAACAAAAGTAAGTAGGAGATGATGCGGGAAGCTGAAGAGGACATAAAATCTAGGTACCTCCATCTATTCCCCACTATGGAAGGCAGCAATGCAACTATCATCATGGGCCACGATTCAACATTCGAGTACGAATGTTCGGAAGAGCAGATGATGTTCCACCCACACTTAAATAAAGTATGGTAAGTGCGGATCCTAGCGAGGCCAATCAGCTGAAGACACGTTCGAATCAAGAAAGCGGTCACACGTTTCATTTGGTCTGCACCATGTGTCTCACAGACCGCAACAATGAGCGGGGTAACCTATTTTGCATGTGGAAGTGGCGTAAATTCCTATGCTTGGTAACAGTATTAAAAGGTCAGTGAGCCTCTTTCTCGTTCATTCAAGAATTATCATCAGAATAAGCCCTCTCAAAATACTCTCAACGCCTCTTTAGAATTTCCTAGCAAATTAAGGCAAAGTAGAAGGTGAATCTGGATTTACCAAGATTTAACTCAAAGATCTTAGAGTCATAGTTGTGTCGATTATCATCTAGTGTAATCAATTCTGAAGATTCATTAGAGGCGAAGCTAACCACCATAGTGTGTAATTAGATCTCCAACAAGGTATGTAGGGAAACATTCTCTCTTGGCATGAATTAGTATAAGTCTCTCATTCTTTCTAATTGACTCTTGTATTGTAATGTTTAGTAGTTCTAAGTCCTCTCAATGATGATTATCCCTATTCATGTGTGGTTTTGCTGGTAGCACGTCTTTCAGAAGTCTACATTATTTCCAGTTGGTATCTTATGGTCGAAAAGTATGATTTATTCTTTTTGATACCCAATTTTGCCCTCATAGTTTATAAATATCATTTTTGCATTATCACCAATTGACAGGAGCCATATAACTATTTTCTATAATTTTTCATAATTGTTTAAGGCTTTAAAATTTATTTTCTTGCATTAATTTTCAAATATTTACTAATTACCCTTCCAAATTATTTTGTGATGACTTAATCATCCAAATTTATTATTTACACCCACATATATGTTTTATAAATTCATAATGTTAAGCAATTATGTCCCAGCATTTTATTGCATAAATAATATTTTTACTATTTATTAATTATTTTTATAAATTATTTTAACCAGTTTATGCATATTTAATTTCATAGACCTATCCTAAGCCAATTTGCGGAACCAAATACCAACCCATACCTCAAGAAACCTTGGCCCACTCCCCCTATCCCAAAACCAAATGACCCCTTTAATTATAACCCGGTCGAGACCCGTTCTACGACCCACCCCGCTTCTCCTCTATTCCGGGCCGTTGATCGTAAATGCTCAAATGATCAACGACCCAATGCCATTCCCCCATTTTAATTACCCTTTACACGGAGTCCGGTCTCGGCCCGATCGGCTAAGACATCTCAAGTGAGACATATCCATAACCACAATGTAAATCAATAATTCCAATACAAATGCCACCATGTGTACAACATGGGGTCCGATCTCGGCCCGATCGGCTAAGACATCTCAAGTGAGACATATCCATAACCACAATGTAAATCAATAATTCCAATACAAATGCCACCATGTGTACAACATGGGGTCCGATCTCGGCCCGATCGGCTAAGACATCTCAAGTGAGACATATCCATAACCACAATGTAAATCAATAATTCCAATACAAATGCCACCATGTGTACAACATGGGGTCCGATCTCGGCCCGATCGGCTAAGACATCTCAAGTGAGACATATCCATAACCACAATGTAAATCAATAATTCCAATACAAATGCCACCATGTGTACAACATGGGGTCCGATCTCGGCCCGATCGGCTAAGACATCTCACTTGAGACATAGCCTCTTTCAATTGTTCAATCAATTCACATTTCCTTCCTATCTTTCGTTACATGGCACAAACAACCTCATTTATTTAGTAGTTCTTGGCACTTGGGAACATTTTACAATTCGAGACTTTTCCTTTTTTTATACGTTCAAATAACATCATCATTCACGTTGATAAATATCATCACATAAGGAATTACACATATAAGGGAAGGAACTTGGAAAAATCATAACTACGTTCTAAAGTAGCATGATGACATAGTAAACATCTAAAATAATTAGGGAACATGAATCTTCCAACCCAACACACTAAGGCAAATAATTCTAGTATGATCAAGTCGGAACTTACACCAATTATTCGGACACCAGGAGTTCGATTCTAGGAAGAAGAGACTTAGCCATACATACCTCAATTTCGCTTCTTTAGACTCTACAATTATCTGGAACCCTTAGCAACCTCAATATTTTTTAGCAATATACAAATTGAACCCAGAATTAGGAAAAGGTTCATGGTTCTAACTCACCTTTTCCCACACTCTTTATCACACATGCGTGCAAGATAAACCACCCTCATACCCATGAAATATCACCCTAGTATCCCATTATAGCTATGTTTGAAATTAAGAGCTGGGGTGATGAAGCCTTACCTTTTAGGGTAAAGAATTTTGGTGCTCTACTTGAATACTTCCAAGGCTTTGAGTGATGGTTGAAGATCAATTTGATGAAAAATTAGGCCCTCCCTCTAGAACCCTCTCTCTCACTCTAGAAATATCATAAATGAGCTTCAAAATAGACTAAAGAGGTTTTTTAACGGAAAGGGACTCGGGTTTTAAATTAAGAAAATGGGTGCCCCGACACAGGTCTGCGGTCGCATATGCGACCGCATAATGATTATGCGGTCCGCAAAGTGATCGCAGAAATGGCCCTCAGGGGCCTGAACTTTCGGCCCAGGTATGCGACCAGTATGCGGTCTGCATACTTCTTCTGCGGTCGCATAATGTACCGCAGAACTCCATCCACAAAAACCCAAGAGGGATTATGCGACCGATATGCGGTGCACATATCGATTATGCGGTCACATGATCGATCTCAAAACTGACCTCAAATTGGCCAAACTTTCTTCTTCACTCTGCAGCCATTATGCGGTCCACAGAGTGATTATACGGCTGCATAATGGGCTACAGAAATGCTTTCTTCTGCAAAACATTTTCCTCTAAGTTCGTAGGGTACTGTTCAGTCCAAGAATCTCGAGTTTTTGGTTAAAAGTTTTATGGATACTTACAATGAAGCATATGATATGGGATTTGCCATGAAATGGTGTCCTCGGGCCATGAGGATGGTGACTCTAGACTATGACGCCTTTGAATAATGATATGCAGTTTCGAAGGATCCTCTAGCCATGGCATATGTCTTCAGGCTATGAGGATTATGCCCTCAGACTATGGTGTCTTCGAAAAACATGTCGATCGTTTGATAGAAGAAATATGTAGTGCTTAGCAATATGCGAGAACGAGACGAGACAAGGCTTAGTCTTGTATGAAATGAGAATAGTGCTTAGCCCGATGCGAAGAGTGGAGACAATGCTCAGTCTCATGAAAGGAAAGGCAATGCTTAGCCTTGTGCAATAATAGAGGCCATGCTCAGCTTCATGCTATGGTAAGGGCAGTGTTTAACCCTATGCAAGGAGCAGAGACAATGCTCAGTCTCATGAAAGGAAAGGCAATGCTTAGCCTTGTGCAATAATAGAGGCCATGCTCAGCTTCATGCTATGGTAAGGGCAGTGTTTAACCCTATGCAAGGAGCAGAGACAATGCTCAGTCTCATGAAAGGAAAGGCAATGCTTAGCCTTGTGCAATAATAGAGGCCATGCTCAGCTTCATGCTATGGTAAGGGCAGTGTTTAACCCTATGCAAGGAGCAGAGACAATGCTCAGTCTCATGCAGGAAAGGCAATTTTTAGCCTTAAGCAATAATGGAGGCAGTGCTTAGCCTCATGCAGAGAACGGAGACGATGATTAGTCTCATTCAAGAAAGGCGATGCTTAGCCTTATGCAATAATGGAGGAAGAGCTTAGCCTCATGCAAGGAATGGAGACAGTGCTTACTCTCATACAAGGAAAGGCAACGCTTAGCCTTATATAGTATGAAGGACAATGTTTAGTTTCATGCAATAATGGAGGTGGTGCCTAGCCTCATGCAAGTGGATGGAGACAGTGTTTAGTCTTATGCAAGGAAATGCAATGTTTAGCCTTATGCAATAATGGAGGCAGTTCTTATCCTCATGCAAGGAAAGGAGATAGTGCTTAGTCTCATTCAAGGAAAAACAATGTTTAGCCTTATGCAGTGATGAGGGTAGTGTTTAGCCCTATGCAAGAATGAGAAATGATAAAATGCGAGAGGGCAAAGTATATCTTAGCTTGATGCATTTGCGTTTGGCGACTTTTGTCGGTGTGAAGATAGTAATCTTGTTGTGTGTATATTTTTGCGAACATTCCTGTTATATTCATTATGACTGTATCCAAAGGAAAATTATGAGTTCGGAGGGGGTTGCTTGGTTAGTGCTCTCGATTCATTGCTTTGCCTTTGCTCTTGTGTTGAGGTCCTGTTTGAGTCACCCCGGGTAATGTCTGGCTACTATATAAAAAAATTGAAAATTTCAAAAAACATGCATTTGTGATAAATTGTTTATAGAAAAATGTAGTTGTTTGAAATATGTGATAATGCATGAGAGCGGATAAATTTATCGAATTGATAACTGTGACACCCTTTTGAGACATTGAAACGTCCTTAACTCGGAATTTTGAGGATCCTCCTCAAAGTTCTTCCCTAGTTTAAATGCATACTCCACTTCGACAAGGATAACGACTTCAGTACCATAAACCAGTATGTAGGGGGTTGCCCCGGTTGATGTGCGAACGGTAGTGCCATACCCGAGCAAAGCAAATGATAGCTATGCATCCCATTTGCTTGTAGTTGTCTACCATTTTCCTTAATATCTTCTTGATGTTCTTGTTGGCAGCTTCTACGGCTCCATTCATTTGGGACCTGTATGATGTAGAGTTTCAATGCTTGATCTTGAATGTGTCACACATAGCTTTTATCAAGTCGCTGTTGATATTGGCAGAATTGTCAGTAATGATTCACTGAGGTACTCCAAATCGACAAACAATGCGATCCCGGACAAAATTTGCTACGACCTTCTTTGTCACAGCCTTACAGGATGCGGCTTCAACCCATTTTGTGAAGTAGTCTATGACCACCAAAATGAACCTGTGTCCATTAGAAGCATCATGTTCAATTGTTCCAATAACATCTGTTTCCCACGTAGAAAAAGGCTAGCGCAAACTCATTACACTGAGTTCGTTGGGCGGTACTCGTATCATATCGACATGTATGTGACATTGGTGACACTTTTGAACATATTTGATGAAGTCTATTTGCTTAGTCACCCAGAAATACCCTGCTCTTGATATCTTCTTGGCCAAAATTAAACCGTTCATGTGAGGTCCGCAAGTTCCGGCATGTATTTCTTCAAGCAATCTAGATGCCTCATTGGTATTGACACATCACAGTAATCCCAAATCAGGAGTCCTTCTATACATAAATCCTCCATTTTGAAAGAAATTATTGGGCAATCTTCGGAGCGTGTGCTTCTGAGTGTGTGTAGCATTCTCTAGATATTCTCCCTTTTCCAAGTACGGATTTCCGTCAAACTCTTCTTCAACATGAGTACAATAAGTTGGCTTCTTATGAATTCCTATTGGGATATGATCGATGAAATTATTGTCTCGATATTGTATCATCGAAGACAAGGTGGCTAATGTGTCTACAAATTCATTCTGAATCCTTGACACATGTTTGATTTCTATCTTCGTGAATCTTTTGATCAACTCTTGTATACAATGCAAGCATGGAAATATTTTGGTATTCTTAGTAGCCTATTCTCCTAGAACCTGGTGCACCAATAGATCTAAATATTTGAGTACCAGCAACTCCTGAATGTTCATGTCGATGGCCAACCTGAGTTCCAAGATGCAGGCCTCGTATTCTGCCATAGTTTCGGTGCACGGGAACCTGAGTTTTGCGGATATCGGATAATGTTGACCGGCTTATGATACTAAGACAACTCTGACGCCCACTCCCTTGAAGTTTATGGTTGTTAAAGAACATCCTCCAACTGTCGTATGCGTTGGTAATATCTTCTTTTAGAAAAGATACCTCTTCGACGGAAAAATATATCTTTAGTGGTTCGTATTCTCCGTCAATGGGATTTTCTGCCAAGTGATCAGCCAATGCTTGCACTTTGACTGCCTTCTTAGTTAGATAGATGATGTCAAATTAACTTAGCAATAGCTTCCACTTTGCTAACTTACCCGTAGGCATGGGTTTCTGAAATATGTATTTTAGTGGATCCATCATTGATATGAGTTATGTAGTGTACGCATAGAAATAATGCCTCAACTTCTGGGCTATCCATGTCAAAGCACAGCAGGTGCGTTCCAACAAAGAGTAACGGGCTTCGTAAGGCATGAACTTCTTGCTCAGATAATATATCACTTTCTCCTTCCTTCTACTTTTATCATGTTCTCCTAGAACGCAACCAATGGCCCCATTCAACACAAACAAATAAAGCAGCAGAGGTCTTCCTGGATCTGGTGGGACCAACACAGGCGGTTTAGATAAATACTCCTTGATTTTGTCGTAGGCTTTCTTCCAGTCTTCAGTCCAGCTTGTTTCAGCATCTTTCCTTAGCATTTTGAAGATTGGCTCACATACCACCGTTGATTGTGCTATAAAATGGCTGATATAATTGAGGCGCCCTAGAAAACGCATCACACCTTTCTTATTCTTTGGCAGTGGCAAGTCCTGAATAACTTTGATTTTTGACGGGTGTAGCTCAATATCTCGATGTATGACGATGAAACCTAGCAAATTTCCAGCAGGGACTCCGAAGGAATATTTTACAAGGTTCAACTTCAATAAAGGCGGTCTTTTCGGCATCCTCTTCATCTATCCAAATCTGATGGTATCCTATGACAGACATAACTTTCAAGAAGAAAAACACTACTAGGCAGATATAACTTGCCAGAAATCCAAACATAATTCGATGATCATTAATCAGGTTTAGTTGCAAGCTAGCAACATCATGTAACACTTAGCAAAAGTTAGAATTAGTGCTGGTTTGAGATAACATGATATAAAACACCCAGAGAAATGGACATAATTAGAAACTAATAAAATTACGAGAGTATAGTGTACTAATCAGTTGCAAACAAACTAAACAAAGGATGAAGAACTCACAAATCTCAAGAATAACTGTGATTATTGAAGACCAGTAAAACCCCAACTCCTTAGCTGTTCAGAGTTCGCAAAATCCTCGAAATTGACCCCGAATAGTGCTTGCAGTGGAGGAAGGTGAACAAAATCCGATGGCCTTGGCTTTCAGCTAGCCAAGAGATCAATTTTAGAATAGTATAGAATAAGTGAAAGTGAGAGAATAGTTCTTAAGTTAATTAAGGTCTGTCTTAGGGAAATTGGAGGGGGGTTATGTAGTGGTAGAAATCGAACAAACAAATGGGGCTAGGGTTGGATTAGAGAAGGAAAATGATAGAGAGATTCCAAATTAAAACAGGAATTGGAGGGGGGGGGGAGGGTAAGGAGGCGGCTATTAGGTTTTGAGTGGAGAAGGGAGTAGAGAGGATTCAAAGGAGGTTATCCCTGAAGAATGGGGCTAGGGTTTTGGGGCGTATGTAATTAAAATAATGGGGTTATCATGGACCGTTGATCTTGAGAAATCAACAGTCTTGTCGATTCTAAATACGACGAGATCAAAAGAACTTGAGATCTTGCCACCGTTTTTAACCATAGAGAGAATGAAGAATTTATTATGATGTGACCGAACCTATAGGGCTGCCTACGTATCCCCTGTTAAACGGGAATCAGGTCAAGTGTAGTTCAGGTTACATCAAATAGAAAGTGCAAACATAGTCTTAAACGTAGTATCTCTTGACTGCGTCTGAATTTATAGGTTTTGGCCGAATCTCTCCATCCATATCTGCGAGTATAAATGCTCCTCCTGTTTGTACTTGGTGGACCATGTAAGGGCCTTACCAGTTGGGTGAAAATTTCCCTTTTGCTTCATCCTGATGTGGGAAGATTCATTTCAACACTAATTGACCCGGTGTGAATTGCCTCGCCCTAACCTTTTTATTAAAAGCTCTTGCCATTATATTCTTGTAAAGTTGACCGTGACACACTGCGCTCATTCCTTTACCATCAATGAGAGCTAGTTGTTCATACCGGTTTCAAACCCATTCCGCTTTGCTGAGCTAGGATTCTTATATGATTCTTAAGGAAGGAATCTCCACTTAGGCATGGATAACGACTTCGGTACCATAAGCCAGTAAGTAGGGAGTTTCCCAAGTTGACGTGCAAACGGTAGTGCAATAGCCAAGGAAAGCAAATGGTATATTTTCTTTCCATTGCTTGTAGTTGTCCACCATTTTCCTTAGTATCTTCTTGATGCTCTTATTGGCGGCCTCTACAGATCCATTCATTAGCGGCTTGTATGATGTAGAGTTTCGATGTTTGATCTTGAATTTTTCACACATAGCTTTCATCAAGTCACTGTTGAGATTGGCGGCATTGTTAGTGATGATTCACTCCTTATAGGATGC
>AWOL01S0001332.1:6416-39699 GCA_000715115.1 Nicotiana otophora
TGCGTGCGCAGTCCGTAAATTTTTTTGGAAAGTTTTCATGTGAAAAATAAATTAAAATATGAAATAGAGCTTTAAAACTCAACTAAGTTGACTTTGGTCAATATTTTTAGCAAACGGACCCAGATCAGTATTTAAGAGTTCCGGTAGCTCCGTATTGTAATTTGGGACTTGGTCGTATACCTGAAATTTAATATGGAGATTCCTAGCTCAAGTTATAACTATTTAACAGAACTAGCAATTTAAAGGCTAAAGATTTCCAAGTTTGACCACGGGGTTGACTTTTTGATATTGGAACCGAATCCGATTCTGGAAATTTGAACAGCTCTGTTATGTCATTTATGACTTGTGTGACAAATTTGAAGACATTCCGGATTCATTTAATATGTTTTGGCACGAGATTTGCAAAATAAAAAGTTTAAAACTCCAAGTTCGAATCGAGGTGTGAATTGTAATTTCAGCATTGTTTGACGTGATTTTTGACACCCCGAGTAAGTCCGTATTATGTTACGGGACTTGTTGGTATATTCGGACGGGGTCCCAAGTACCCCGAGTGTGACTCGAATCGAAATTGGAACAAGAATTGGACTTGAGCAAAATCTGAAATTTTGCCTTCAATTGTAATCGCACCTGCGGATTTTTGACCGCAGGTGCGAGCTCGCAAAAGCGAGCCTTCTGTCGCAGAAGAGGCCTGGGCAGGCTGGGCAAATGTCCGCAGGTGCGGAAACTTGCACACACCCGCGCGTCCGTAGAAGCGGACTTGGCAATCGCAGAAGCGGAAGGCAGCACAGGTGCGTATTTTTCCTCCGCAGGTGCGAGGCCTCGCCTGGCAGTCCTATTTCGCAGATGCGAGATTTTTCTCGCATGTGCGAGTCCAGGAATCGCAGGTGCGGAAATGCCTGGGCAGTGTATATATCGAAGAGTCCGACATTTTGACTCATTTTGAGCTCGGTTAAGGCGAATGTTTGGGCGGTTTTCACGTGAAACATTGGGGTAAGTGTTCCTTATCCTATATAGATTATATTTCATGATTCCATACTCATTTATATCATGAATCCGTGAATTTATGGAAGAAAAATCAGACTTTTATAAAATCTTCCAAAAACGAAAATTTAAGATTTGAAGGTCCATTTGACATCGGAATTGGATAATTTTTGTATGGTTGGATTCGTCTCGGAATGGGTGTTCGGATTTCGTAAGTTTTTCCAGAATTTGACACGTGGGTCCCACTGCCGAATATTTTAATGAATTTTGAATTTTTATCCGGAAAATTTATAAATTCATATGGAATAAGTTCCTATGATTCGTATTGAGTATATTGAATTGTTTGTGAATAGATTTGAAGCTTTTGGAGATAAATTTAAAAGGAAAAGTTATAGTCGAGTAATTGATTGGAATTTGCAAAGCGAGCTAAGTATTGTGGTTAACATTGACGTGAGAGAATAGAACCATTAAATTAATTATTATGTGAATTGCATGTGAATGACGTATAGGCGAGGTGACGAGTGTCTATACATCGTCAAATTAATTGTTTGTCTGCTTACTTGAAAAATCATAAAGTGTTTTAAATAATGAATTAATTATCATAATAATTATTTCTCTCCTATTCTTAGTCAAATATTAATTCTTGAATTCCTGCATTAATTGTTACATGTTATTTGAATTATGTGCTTTAATTGTTATTTGACGATTAGCATATTAAATATTAAACTGCCTATTTTCTCCCTGATTTCCATAATAATTTTCTATTTGTCATTGTTTGTTTCATAAGTAAATCATAATTATTTTATGCTTGTTGTCTTATAATTTTATATTAATTGTTGCATTTATTGGGGAAATTTATTGGTAAATGGATATATTGGAGGATCGGGTTGCACGCCGCAACAGAATTGATTGAAATGGATATATTGGAAGATCGGGTTACACGTCGCAACAGACTTATTAAAAAGTCCATATTAGAGGATCGGGTTGCACGACACAACAGACTTATTAAAAAGTCCATATTGGAGGATCGGGTTGCACGCCGCAACAGATTTATATAAAAGTCAATATTGGGGGATCGGATTGCAAGCCGCAACAGACTTATTTAAATGTCTATATATATATACTTGATTGAATTAATATAAGACAGACTTGATTAAAAGGAATATATTGGGAGAGTGGGTTGCAAGTTGCAACAGAATTGAATATGAATATATTGTGAGAGCGGGTTGCACACTGCAACGGAAATTGATGAAATTGATAATTGGTTATGACTGTTGAGTTGGCTTCAATTATTATAAATGAGTTACCTGATTTATTTCTATTATTTGTTGTTGTTACTAATATTGCGTACTGGTTAATGTAAGTGACTCGCCTTAGCCTCGTCACTACTTCGTCGAGGTTAGGCTTAGCACTTACCAGTACATGGGGTCGGTTGTACTGATACTACACTCTGCACTTCTTGTGCAGATTTTAGAGTTGGTCTCAGCGGTGTACCATAGACTTGCGCGGATTTCAGCTACTCGTAGGAGACTTGAGGTATAACTGCACGGCGTCCGCAGTTCTGAAGTCCCCGTCTATTTTTACTTTAGTTGTGTGTTTGTTTCTAGACAACTTTATTTTATTCAGACATTTATTTGTATTTATTCTAGAAGCTCGTGCACTTGTGACGCCAATTCTGGGATGGTATTTAGACACCGTTGTCTTTTATGAATTATTCATTATATTTCAGAATTTACTTCTGCAATTGTTCTTTGTTATTAACAAATTCAAAAATTATTTTTAAAATAGATAATATTATTATAACGTTGACTTGCCTAGCAAGTGAAATGTTAGACACCATCACGGTCCGAAGGTAGGAATTTCGGGTCGTGACAGGTATGAAATTTAAGTTTTGCCGGAAAACAGATAAATGATATACATATCTTAATTTTAAGTTTATGATGAAATAAAATGAGTATCTATAGTAAGTCTTACTATAACATGTCCCTTCTACCATCTTAAATTTAACAATAAAGGCTTTTATAGCCATATAACTTTGAACACTACTAAAATACCCCTACTCCAATATTACGCAACAAATGAATTCTGAGCACTAAGATCAAGATTGATGGTTTACTTGCTAGGAAAGTGAATTGCCTTCAAAGTATTTTTTTTTTCACAAAAAGCAATATAAATATAATGTAACGCATGATCACATGGAGAATTCTTACAAGTCCAATATTGAATATCACACAAAGAATAAACCCAAATATCAAGAATAAGATGTGAAGTATACCTGTAGTTTTATGAATTTCACATCATCTCATTTACTTGTACTAGTTCAAATATTAAGAATTGGATACCTTCTCTACTTAGGCTAACTTTGCATAGTGGCTGATTCCATAAACTAATTGCTAGACCACATGGACCGAATAGAAAAATTTACTAACTCTGGTAGGAAGAAGATAAAACCCTATTAAAGTAGATAGTCTAAGTTGGTTAGAACATCGTGCTGATAACGTGTTATGAAATTAAAGCAATTTAGTAAAATATGAACAAGAAATGTTGTTATGAAATAAAAAATAATTTAGTAAAATATGAACAAGAAATAGAGATAGAGAGAAGGAAGAGATTCTTATTTATTCTTCAATTGTGTGTATTTTTCTATATATTACAAGGTCTTTATATATGCATGAAAAGTGAATAATTACTGTTGCAAAATATGTCATTGAACATGTCATTAAATATTTGAGAGAAAGATCATGGAGAAGGTTATAGAGTTACAATCATAACTCCATAATTATTAGAGTATTGGAGTTATGGAAATAATGAAAAAGGATAAACATCCACCCCTAATTTAATTTTCTTATACCATCACCCATGATATAAAATTGTTGTATTGGCTTTCCTTGATCTAGAACATACATCACCAATAGTTTGCTGATCCAAAACATCGAGAAAAGATGACGAATAAATCAAAAATAAATTGATCCATTTGATGGTTAAAGGGTACAGCATTATGATTTTAAAAATAAATATTGATATCATATATTTTTAAGGCAGAAGAAGACAAAGTAGAGAATCTTTTATTCAAGTAATCCTAGATCCTTCAAGTTGTCTTATTTGTCTTCGGTGTAGTCCAATTAGCTTAAGCCCTTCACATCCTATATAGTATATATCTGCACTTCTACACTCACTTCTCCTACA
Source organism: Nicotiana otophora (assembly GCA_000715115.1). Taxonomy (NCBI): domain Eukaryota; kingdom Viridiplantae; phylum Streptophyta; class Magnoliopsida; order Solanales; family Solanaceae; genus Nicotiana; species Nicotiana otophora. Next base: position 10,584 of record AWOL01S0001332.1, read on the forward strand.
CAGCAAAAAACTCACTTCTTTTTAGCAATAAAGCCATGATTTCTTACCTATTAGCTCTACTATTCCTTCCTCTATCTCTCACTTTCATCTTCTTCCTTCGTAAACGCGATTCGAATAGCAAAAAACTTCCACCGGGAACATCTGGATGGCCATTGTTAGGAGAAAACATGGAGTTAGCCTTATTAGGTCCTGAGAAATTCATCAAAAATAGAATGGAAAAGTACTCACCTCAAGTGTTCCAAACAACAATCGTGGGAGAGAAAATGGCTGTGTTTTGTGGTGCACAAGGGAATAAGTTCTTGTTTTCAAGTGAGAACAAACTTCTCACATCCTGGTGGCCAAAATCCATGAAAAAGGCATTGTTTTTCCCTGAATTTACTGAGAGTTCACTGAAAGAAGTATTGGCTTTACAACTCGGTATTCAATACGATATTCTCAAGCCTGAGGCTCTAACACAATACGTTCCAGTTATGGATGCCATGGCTCGAGAACATGTAGATGAAAATTGGATTCCTAATAATGGAGTAGTCAAGGTTTTTCCATTGTCAAAAAAGTACACATTTGATGTGGCGTGTCGATTGTTCATGAATTTGGTAAATCCTGAGGAAATAAAGAGGTTGGCTGATCCTTTCACTCTTGTTACAAATGGAATGTTTTCTATGCCTATTGATTTGCCCGGAACAGCTTATAATCGCGCTATCAAAGGGGGGAAAATGGTAAGGGATGAACTTATGAGGATCATTACACAGAGGAGAAAGGAATTACAAATTGAGAATAAAGAGACAATAGCAGGAGGCAGAGACTTGCTGTCAAAAATGTTGCTTGTTACTGATGAAAATGGACGATTTATGAGTGAAATGGAGATCTCCAACAATATTATAGGAATGCTAGTGGCAAGCTTTGAGACTACTAGTACTGCAGTCACTAGTGTCTTGAAATATCTGGCTGAACTTCCCCACGTCTATGATCAAGTTTACAAAGGTAAATTAGACATGCCTTGCGAAATAAAAATCTATATGTTACTCCGTTTCATTTTATATGGTTCTGTTTGACTATGGACACGGAATCTAAGAAAGAATGAGAACTTTTGCCGCATACTAAAAAAGAAATAACGTTATATAAAATAAAACAAATAGAGTCGTAAATAGGTAAATTTAAATTGGTTGACGAATCTAAGTCCAATTATATATTCACATGACAAATGGTTGTTTGATGACAGAACAAATGGCAATTGCAAAGTTGAAAGGAGAAGATGAGTTGCTAAGTTGGGAAGACATTGAGAAGATGAAGTATTCTTGGAATGTTGCTCGTGAATCACTAAGGCTAACTCCACCAGCTCAAGGAGCTTTTAGAGAAACAATCACTGATTGTACATATGCAGGTTTTACAATTCCAAAAGGGTGGAAGGTACAAAATTAAATATATCATTTTGTTACTAGCTATATGTGGTATGTAAGAAATTGACATGTTTTTATTCTATATACAGACATTTTGGTCAGTGCACTCTACACATAAGAATCCGAAATACTTCTCTGATCCTGAAAAGTTTGATCCAACGAGGTTCGAGGGAAGTGGACCTGCACCCTACACGTTTATACCCTTCGGGGGAGGACCTCGGATGTGCCCCGGAAAAGAGTATGCTCGACTGGAAATACTAGTGTTGATACACAATGTGGTGAAAAGGTTTAAACTTGAAAAGGTTATTCCAGATGAGAAGATTGTGTTCCGTGCTTCTCTTGTGCCAAAGCATGGCCTTCCTGTTCGTCTTGTGCCTCGTGGAAATTAACTGATATTTCATCTCAGAAAGTGAATCATGTTCTTGTTTTAATTAGTTTGAGAAAAATTAAGATCTGGCAATCGTTTTATATAAACCCTGAATAATTGTAATAGTAGTATGACAATAAGTTGTTGCATTCAAATTACGGGGATATGCTTATGGTTTGTTACCAATTTGTATCAAGATTGTCTGAGTGAAATATGAGACTTATTGTCGCAAATCAAAATTTAGTCGGGCTTCTCGTGAATGCCCGGTGAGAAACCAAAATTTGGAAAAAAATACAAGTCATAATTGGTTCAATGTGTGAAGTCATAATTGGTTCAATGTGTGAAGTCATAATTGGTTCAATTGGTTCATTGAAGTTAAGGGTGCTCAGGGAGTTTTAGATTTGTTTCAGAGATTGTAAAGAGTTAAGCATGAAAAATTTGGTTCAATGTGTGAAGATGTTGTTTCTTTCCTGTGCAACAAAGGATTATTAGAGGCTGCAGTCAATCTGCTAATTGTGATCCAAAGTAATGGTTTTGTTCTAAGCAAGAAATCCTACCATCTTTTAATGAAATCTCTTCTCTATGGTGGCCAAACCTTTTTGACTGGACTTCTTTTGACAACATTCCTAAAAAAGTATGGGATTTTTTAGCACAGGGCAAAGAAGATGCTTGTGTATTTCCTTTGCATTACAAATGTAGAAACTGCACTTCGGTAAGGCGACACATCTGAGGTGACCTTTCCTGCTGTAGTTTTGCGGGCACTGACAAGGTATGGCCGATATCTGGATGCGTATAACCTTGTTATGAGAGCGAGGGATAAACTACCTCTCATGGATGTGGTTGACTACTCAATTGTTATTGACGGCCTTTGCAAAGGAGGAAATATTGACAGGGCATTAGATCTCTGTAATTTTGCCAAGAATAAGGGAATTTCTTTCAATACTGTAACCTATAACTCGGTTATCAATGGGTTGTGTCGTCAAGGGTGCATGGTTGAGGCTTTTCGGTTATTTGATTCTTTAGAAAGGAATGATATAGGTCCTTCAGATGCTAGGAGGTTGTTTGAGGAAATGTTCCTGAAGAATCTTAGACAGAGTAATCGTATATACAATTCATTAATCGATGGATGCAGCAAGTTAGGTCAAATCCAGGAAACTTTGAAGCTTCTCCTTGATTTACAAGCTAAAGGCCTCACACCAGATGAATTCACTGTCAGTGCAGTACTTAACAGCTATTGTCAGAAGGGTGACATGGAGGAAGCTCTTGGGTTCTTTTCTGAGTTCAAAATGAAAGGCATACTGCCTGATTTCTTGGGTTTCATGTACTTGGTGAGAGGCTTATGTGATAAAGGAAGGATGGAAGAATCCCGATGCATTTTGAGAGAGATGCTTCAATCAAAATCCGTCATTGATCTTCTTGGCAGAGTTGAAATCCAAATCGAGACAGAGTTTATTGGGAGTTTTCTTTCTCTATAATGTGAGCAAGGAAGCATACAAGAGGCAGTTACTATTCTGAATGAAGCGGTATCCATGTTTTTCCCTCCTAGAAGGGGGTGTGGAGCTTGGATTTTATTAGGAAAAATCGAAGAGCCTTATAATAGGGGAGAGATGGATATAGACTCAAGATCACGTCAGAGTTCAAACAACCGTCATGACCAAGATACTCAAATAGCCCAGTTGCTCGACTTCAATTCTTACTATTCCTGTATTGCTTTATTGTGTTCAAAAGGGGAGTGTGATAAGGCTAATGAAGTGGCTAAAGTTATTACTGGTTTCACATAGAGCGTGATTATCTTTTCAACAATATTAGCTAGCTTCTTTGTCAATGGTTTGAGAACAAAGAACCATACAAGAGCTATCTTAGGTATGTCGTCTTTTGGTTGTCGAGATATCTAAGTGTGTCATTCATGTTTTATGTGACTCTTCAACTTGGCAAACCCATATATCTATTTCTAACAAACAATTCTAAATGATTTTTTTAACTTTGTAGGTCATAATTTTTTTTTAAAACTTTGTAGCGGTAGTTTATTCTATTGTTATTCCGAGTCGTTGCTTTAGAAGAATAAGTTAATCAATTTCATATTTTTAGCGTATTAAATGCTATTTTAATTTCTATTACTTCTAATTACATAAGTTCTTCCCTAAGTTGCATTTTTAAATTCTAATGCAAGTATTTGAATTATGAACCAACTCTGAGTTAATATCTTGTGCAGGAGGAAAAAGAATTAAAGTAAGTAAAAGTAAGTTGGAAGCTTTTATGAACCTCTGGATTCCTCCTTTACACCAAGAAGAGCAAATTTCAGAGGCTAAAGCTATGTGCTTAAAAACTTTGCAGGATGGACTTAGTAGTATTCTTTCTGAAGCAGAAGCTCAGGGGAATTTGGACCTTTTTGCAAAGGCCATTTGAGTCTTCGTGGCATTTTTATCTGCATTTTATCAGACTAAACATGAAAAAGAAAATGTCTCATTGTCACTCCTCGTGTTATTGCGGAGATTACTTTTTACTTCTTCATTCTAGTCAATCTATGTACTTCGAAAAAATCGTTTGTTTTCATTCTGACCGTACCCATGTGTACTGAGTTCAATAAGTATCTGGATTTTCAGGTCGCAAGCTCCATCACGGGAATGCTGGATTTCTGATTGTTATTCCGGAAATGGATGGAATTTGCAATTTAGAAGACATTTTGATGATTGGGAGATTGAAGATGTTAACCTTTTGCCTCAAAAGTTGAGTTCAGTGGTCATAATAGAAGAAAGGGAGGACTCAGTACAGTGGACAGCCAGTAGAGATGAGAAGTTCTCTGTTATATCCTGTTATAAAATGTTGCAAGTTCAAGGAGACATAGTAGATGAACAATGGCCAGCTAAAATAATCTGGAAGATCAAAGTGGGTTTGCGATGCATGGTACTTTTCTTGTACTGTCATGTTCTTATGTCCTTTTTTATTTCTTGATTTATTTTAGCAATTTGTAACTATCCTGCTGCATACAATCACCTAATCGACTATGCAATAGCCAAGGAAAGATGATTAGTATTACAGGCGACAGGCCTCAAATCATATTAGTTGTAACATACATTTAGAATGCAACTGGCATTATTGTTTCACTGGCTCCAATTTCATGTTTTTGTTTCCGCATGAACTTAACATGTGAAAGAAGCTATTTTCTTCTGCATTATAACTCCAACCTCTATACTTGCAGCATCTCTGATTGAGTAGTAGAATATTAATCTCTTTGCTGTGGTTAGAAGAGCTCCTCATGAATTCAAAATCGCTTGCTTATAGGTCAGTTTCTTGATTCAGATTTGCTTCTTTTTTTTCTTAATAGAATTTTTTAGCATTTTAAGCAAAAGAAGTTTTGCACGTCTGCGTAAGCCAGGAGGCTGGGGAGGCTTTCAGACTATAGCATCACCGTATTGATAATTGGCAGTAGATTGAGTGCTTTTGTCTGTTTACTAAATAAAAACGACTTAGTGTAGGAATATATACTATTAATCATGGATTTTGATTTAGATATAGTATTTATTATGGAACAATTGTTTATTCAATTTTAATAAAGTTTTAAATGGATCATATATTCATTTGTGTCATTTACTTATATAGTAGATGATTTAGTATATAGAGTTTAGCTTATACATGGAAAATTAAATCATCGGTTCTTATGAGAATAAAGATCATGTTCACAATCTAATGATGGAGTTGGACAAACCATCAGGAATGATTGTAGCACAAGATCAAATATAATTTATCTTGATTATGGGAATGGTTTAATTCCAACTTCTTGTGCTAGTAAATTTTGTATGTATTGAACGGACCAAGTAGAGATAAGTATTTTATACTGACTTAATAAAATAAATTCTCTAGCCATTAAATATACTTATACTCTTAATCTTGATATAATTATTATTAGTCGTGTATATTATTATTGTTTTGATTTATTAAAATGCGAGATTCGTTTGTGGGTCAATATACCTGATAAATTGGACAATGATGATATGCATTGACGAAGTAATAGTTAGTTAAAGGAATTCATGTCTCGGTCTAGAGATTGATGATACACCATTATGAAAGCTTATAAGTTTTAATGTGTAAATGGTGCACGTGGATTTTGTATCCGTCACATGAAATAAGTTAAGCGAAAGTCTAAAGGAAATAATCAATGAATTAAATTGTCAGTAATTTAATTTATTTGATTAGTATCTGAATCTTAACATGGGGAGTTAAATAAGATTTAATGGAAGAATTTCGAAATTGAACTGAGGAGTGCAGTTACGAATTTTTAATGGAATAATTCGTTATTTATTATGGTAGTATTAATTCGGATGTTTCGAATTAAGTCCATAATAGGAAGCCTCATTAATTAAATATTGTGGTCTCTGATGTGTCCGAATAATTAAAAATTAAATGAAATTCTATTTCTTTGTGGAAAAGGAAGACCAAATAGGTTTAAGAAAACGTTTTAAACCCTAAAATATGTGACTACATGAAGGGGTCTTATTCCATAAGGAGGTTATGGTTTTTACTACAGGATTTTCCTAGGAGAAACTCGCACACATGAGTTTTGCTAATTCCGAACATTATTCGGGTCACACAACAGAAGACCGCGAAACTGGATGATGATATCATGAATGGTTTTTGCTCATGCTTGAAGGTCTTTTCGCGATCGTCGTCACGCATCAAGAGATAAGTATCGATTTTATGTTAGATTAAATTATGTGATTATGTGTTGTCTATATTACATGCAAGTGATCCTGACTATTTGCTTCCGCTGTTTATACCTGGTTTCTATCAATTGGTATCAGAGCCTACTTGCATTTAAATAGATAAAATAAACGATAGGCATATGTTTGATTATACGTATGTTTCATGATTTACAGTCTTGTTGAAAATCATGTCTAAAGTTTAAAGCCGTTAAACAGTGCAAGAACACAATATTGTCTGACATCTTGCGTCTTAGCTCATTGTTTGAGTTGTTTGACATATTAAGAATAATGAAAATAAAAATATAAAGGGGTTAAACAATTAACCTAGATGTCCTCGTGTTCGGCGGCGTCGGGAAGCGGTAAAATAAGGATTAAGCAAAGTGTTTTAAAGAAGCACTAATTGTGTTCACTGCTTCGGGTATACACTAAACCTTATTGTCATAGTAATAGTCTTAATGCTTTGGCTCATACATAAAAGCCTAAAGATTCATACCTTAGGCTTACCTGATAGGCTTTAGTTGGTTGTGAGTTTCGTCCTTGCCGCCGACGAAAATAGTTCCAATTTAATTTGGGGAACAAAGCTAAGGCATGTGGGTGGCGGCTGAAAGGCAGAAAGTAAGTATCGATTCCTTACTTTCCGTAAAGACAAATATGCCTCCTCTTGATTAATTAATTAATTAATTCAAAGAAGTGCATCACTTTGGAACGAACGAAATCATACGGCTTCTGCTTTATTTTGGTATGTATCAGTGGCCTACCAAAAGTCGTCTAGCAATTGTATGATTTCTGTTTTATAAAGGTATGTATTATATGAGGATTATTTCTGTTTTGGGCATTGCTGTCTTCTTGTGTGTATATTATATTGTATAAATATAGATTTTTATCATAATAAATAGGTACTATCAAAGTAATTTATTTATTTGTAATCATTGAAAATTCTTAAAGATTTATACATGTGAGGTGATATCATACACGTGTTAAGAATTTATGATTAATAAATAGTTACTATAAAACAACTTATTTATTTGAAATCCTTGAAAATTCTTGACAGGTTTATACATGTGAGATGATATGAGTTAAGAGTTATGATCAATAAATAGTTACTGCCAAGGTGGTTTATTTATTTGGAATCGTTGAAAATTCTTAGTAGCCTAATATATGTGAGATGGTATAATACCTGAATTGAGAGTTATGATTTATAAATAGGATACACATAAATGGTCTATTTATTTTAGTCATGAACAAATATACTCAATGTACCATGTGAAAAATTGTCCTTCATAAGTTTGCACTAGTAGTAGAGGTTTCATCTACCAAATAGAGGTTTACCTCTTGATACTATTGACTTTACATTTATTCATGAGAAGAGATATTAAGGAGTTCATCCAAAAGGATAAAAAGTAATATCTTAGATTCTCATGTATATAAAACGGGAGGACAATTTGATGTAAGGGGCGTTTTATGTACTTTACACCAAAGGAAGGACATAATCTATGTCTTGTGCTCATGAAATAATTACAAGAATAATAGAAAGCATTATCATATTTATTTTAATGCATAAAAATGTCTAAAACGGTTATTTTCCGAATTTGGTCATAGATCTGGAAGTCATGATTAAGAAATTTATCAAATTAAATGAGTTTTAAATATGAAAAATTATTCTTTATATATCAGTTTTATTTGTGTTGAATCTAGAACATGATAACACATGATGATTTAGCTTGATATGATATATGAAAAGAATGCATACATGTAACGACCCGACTTGTCATTTTGAACATTTACGCTACTTTCAACTATTTGGAGCCTTGAGTAGCTTCAGATGATGTATTATGATCAAGTTTGAATTTTTTCCTGTATTCGACCTCGGAACGGAGTTTTGATGATTCTGTTGGGCCCGGATGGTAATTTTGGACTTGGGCGTATGCCCGAAATTTAATTTGGATATTTCGATGATGTTTCGACGTCGTTTTTTCGAGTATAAGTGGTATCACATTAAGCAAATGAGCTCCAAATTCAATTTTTATTGAAGCATTAGATCCGTATTAAAATTACGAAGCCATAGCAAAAAGAATCGTCGAATTTGGATATCGTATGAGAGATTTATGTCCATTTTCGTATCGGGAAAAACAATTTCCCGTCGCCAGCACCCAGGGTAGCGTGGGGCGCTATCCCTGGCGCTGGGATTTCTTTTAGGTTCTGGAACCAGCGCCACAGGCAGCGCCCCATGCCACTTGTGGCGCCCGAAATACTATATACTCATTCGAGGTTCATTTTACCCCATTTTTCTTGGCTGAACTTTGGAGCTCTTCTCCACTCTCTCAAGACCACAAACTCCCCTCTTCTTCAAGGTAAGCAATCCCTATTATTTTGGTGTGAAATTCCATCATTTCTACACTAGTATTGATAAAATCTACACATAAAATACTTAGATCTTCAAGAAATTTCCTCAAGAACTGAAAGGAGGGTTTTACAAGATTTCTTCCAAAAGGTAATCCTACACCCTTAGACTTACATGTATGGATATATTATGGAAATATGAGTATGAATTAAGTATAGAAACTCATAGTATGGTGATTTGAAGCAATAAGTTCCCAATTTAAATACATAACCATTGTAGAGATTGAAAGGTGATAGATGGAATTTTATTGGTTGGGTGTGGATGGATAGTCATGTATGTGATGTTGAGAGTTATGAATTGTTTAAGAATGATGGTGGGATAAATGGTTGGTAAGTGATAGTAGTTGGATGAACTAGTTCTATGGCTAAGAGATGTAGAGATTCATGCCTACTAGGTGTTTGATAAAATGCCTAAATGACCCAAATTATAGAATTTGTTACTAATATTGGTCCCATTAAATGTTGTTATTATAGATTGAAGTTGATAAAAATTTCGGAATATTTTAGAGTTTGAGAAAGCTCAATTGAGGTATGTTGGCTAAACCTTTCTCCTAAAATTGAATCACATAGTATCCATGTAATCTATGTAAGTCCCGAATTGTTCATTATGAAAGTGGCTATTCCGAATAAGCTTGTGTGGAAAGATATATGTTCGATAGGTATCCCAAAAATGTTATGTTGTCATTTGAGATTACGTTCAAAGTATGGGTTGTGCGTTAATAATATTGCGACTTCAAGTCAAGTTCAAACGAAGGATATTATGCTAAATTTTGTGAAAGACCTCTATGTGCCTAAGACTCTTAATTGCTCACATGTATACTAAAAATATTGATTTATAATGCCTTATTATTGTTAATGATGATGATGATGTTTGAAAGTGAAAAGGGTGAGTATGGAACACTAAATGTGACTATGTGGCCAATAGTGCCAATGAAATGAAAGAATGTGTGAACATTATGAGATAAATTTTAGCTCCTTTATATAATAATGTCATTAAGGTCCTATGATCACCCGTGGCTAGTACAAGTAAGCGATAGTATGAACATAAATTGTGGTCGTTTTCCAAAACGGTAATAATGAATGAACCCTATGGATGGTCTATGAAACAGATAGGTATATTGTGTTATGAATTCCTGTGGACGATCTATGAAATGCTTAGGTATATTGTGTTATGAAATCCTGTGAACGGTCTATGAAACGCATAGGTATATTGTGTTATGAAATCCTATGGACGGTAAATGAAACGCATAGGTATATTATGTTATGAAATCATGTGGACGGTCTATAAAATACATAGGTATATTGTATTATGAAATCCTATGGACGGTCTATGAAACACATAGGTATATTGTGTTATGAAATTCCGTGGACGGTTTATGAAATGCATAGGTATATTGTATTATGAAATCCTGTGGACGGTCTATGAAACGCATAGGTATATTGTGTTATTAAATCCTGTGGATGGTCTATGAAACTCATAGGTATATTGTGTTATGAAATTCCGTGGACGGTTTATGAAATGCATAGGTATATTGTATTATGAAATCCTGTGGACGGTCTATGAAACGCATAGGTATATTGTGTTATGAAATTCCGTGGACGGTTTATGAAATGCATAGGTATATTGTATTATGAAATCCTGTGGACGGTCTATGAAACGTATAAGTATATTGTGTTATGAAATCTTGTGGACGGTCTATGAAACACATAGGTTCATTGTGTATGAGATGTATAGGTGTACGGTATGAATAAACACTAAGAACGGTCTAATGAGACACATTATTAATGCAGACAATAGGTGTCACTTTCGTTGTCCTCATTTGTACATGTTGTTTCAATTATATTATATTATGTGTTCCACGTATAGATCATACGGCTCGGTTGACCCTAAAAAAAGTTTAGAATGATGCAAGTATAATAAGGCTTGATATTTGAACCTACGCGATGTTTTGTAGTCTTTTGATGTACTTTAAATGCCTCTTATTTGAGTTACCGTATTTTTAAATGTTGTTCTGTCTGCCTTTCATATGAGTATTATTCTATATGTACTCACGTCCCTTTTGCCGAGGGCGCTACATTTTTTAATGGATGCAGGTGGTTCCATAGCAGGCGGCACTGATCAGTGATAGCGGTACACTCTCTTCCCAGTAGACTTGGTGAGCCCCACTTCACTTTGGGGTCATGTATCTTTTGTTACTAGTGTATTGTGTTTGAGGTATAGCCGGGGGCCTTATTGCCGGCATTATCATAATACTTTTTTGTATCTATTAGAGGCTCCGTAGACATAATGTGGGTTGTATATTAGTGTCGGAAAAGTCAAACTAGTTATGTTGTGTTTGAATTACTTGTTCCACTTTAGACCATGAAAATGTGTGTGAAATTTGAGACTTTAAAATGAAGTAACAAATGGTAAGAATTGGTATTACAGACCCGATCACTTTATTGTTTGATTAACGAAAATATGTATTCTCTTTATTCATGGATGTGTTTGGGTAGAAAAAAATCTAACAGGCTTGCTCGGCCGGGTTCACTCGGTTGAGCGCCGGTCACGCTCCCCGAGTTTTAGGGCGTGACATTACCACATTGATTTAATCTCGAAATTCGCCTAGAGCAATTTATCCGAATTTGGTCTTGTTTTGGTCATCATTAATTCCAAGATCTCCAATTGGCCTGAAATTTGGTGGGTCCACCAGAAACGACTTGATAATAAATACTCACTGCATTGTAGTGAATTACGTCGTATTTCGGTAGGTTGAAATCGTTTAGATGGAAGTTTTTTGGGTGTTTGCGGGATTAAAAATATGATTTGATTATGAAAAGTCATTCCTTTTATGTCAGTCTTATTTTTGTTAAATCTGGAACATCATGACACTTGTTTATTTAACATGAATTGACATATAGTTGGAATGTATGTCATATTTTAAATTCCTAAAAATGTTTAAACGGCCATTTTGTGAATTTTGGAACTTAATCCTCAGAGAAAACCTCTTGGTTGTGATTAAATGGTGATAGGAATTAACCCCTATGGTCAACCACTATCTATTTATAGTGAGATAATAAATTTAAGCATTGACTTTAGGTCTTCCTCCATATTGGATAAATTTATTTTGAACTCACAGAGTATAATTACTAGACATCGATAACCTGTATTGACTCTCCATCTGAATTTACATGTTGAATCAATTTTGTAATTATAATGCAACCATGATTAAGTGGTGATAGGAATATGTTTCTATGGTCTCCCACTATTAATTTCAAGTGAGTGTAAATTTACGTGTCGACTTTAGGTCTTCCTCCATATCGGATAAATTTATTGCAAGCTCACTAGGTGAAATACTAGTTATTGATATCATGTACTTACTCTCCATCTGAGTATACATGTTGGATCAATAGAACTAGAGCTATTAATAATGATGTTCACTTGACTTAAATTAACGGTATACTCTCCATCTGAGTTGGGTATGTTTTAATTTATTGGAGTGAATAATCTAGCATTACATGTATATATTGCATGAGTAGTTCTTTTCCTATAAAAATTTTCTATTCAAGGTGCATGAATATATGTGTGTAGTGCGTTTGAAATTTTCATATTAAATGGTTATATACAATTGACTAAAAATAATAGTTTGCTCTCCATCTGAGTTGGTTCTGTTTCTTTTTGGATTGTATAGTTCTTGCATTATATGATATACTTTGCATGAATGGCTCTTTTCCCATCAAAATTTGCTATTCGAGATGCATGTATGTATATATATTAAATGCAGTCTAAATTTTATTATTCAGTGTTAATTGACTCATTATGATCTATTTAATGTTGTATATCTCAACTCCACAATAACTTCATGTAGTTTGTCGTATCACTTGTCAAAAATATTCTTTGGTCGTGATAAGACATTGATTTAAAGGATGCCATATATGTACCATTTGCTATAAGAAATTTAATTTCGGTATTTGATCAAAATAAGAGATGGATATTTAGTTTATTTTCGAATATCTCTTGTGTTATTGATCTTGATAAATATTTTATCTCTTGTGGTACATTGATGCATGACCTTGTTATTGTTAATGTCTCTCCTAAACTGAACAATATTAGTCTACCTTATAAGAGAAAATGTTCTTCAAAATTGAGTGAAACTTATCTGTGCAATTGCGTCTATATCATAATTATCTGGATAGGATTTCAGTTGGCCAATGATGAACCTTAAGGTTCATTGAAAGTAGAGGCACTACCGACTTGCGGATCTTGTTTAGAAGAAAATATGACTAAAAGACATTTCCGCTCCAAAGGAAAGAGAGCCGGTGGTAAGTTAGAACTAATCCATTTTTTATTGTGTTGTCTAATGAATATATAGGCAAGAGGTGATTTTGAGTATTTTTATGACGTTCATAAATGATTACTCAGACTATGAATATATTTATTTGATACACTGTAAGTCTGATGCTTTGAATAACTCCAGATTTTAAGGCTTGATATGGAGAATCACCATGAAAATATATTAAATTACTACGATCTAAATCGTACGTGGCTAGCACTTCTCTACAAAGTTCATTAGTTACTCATCAAGATAGAAGATTATATCTCAATTGTCTACACCAAATACTCCATAATAGAGTGGTGTAGTAGAAAGAAGAAATATGACTCTTATGGAGATGTTTAGATTAATGGTGAGTTATTCTGATTTATTTCTTTTTTCGTTATGGATATGCCTTTGAAACTGCAATTATATTCTGACTTTAGTTTTTTATAAGTCAGTATCTTGGACCCCATAGAACTGTCGACATAACGTAAGTTCGGTCTGCGGCAAGTTCGGATATGGAATTGTCCAATATATATATTGTAAGATAAAATCAAGGATGAATGTTTGCGCGTTTATTGGATATTCAAGGAAACGAAAGCAGGTTTCTTTTATTTCCTAAAGAAAAGAAGGTAATTGTTAGAACAAATATCAGTTCTCTATAATAGGATTATTTAATAAACTATATTCCTAGAAGTAAACTAGTTTTACAAGAATTAAGGAAAGAAATAACAAATGAATCATCTGAAAATTCAATCGCTCAAGAATATACAGCTCTATATGTCGGAATTGACGTTCCATTGCATTTAAGTGGTGGGAGAAATGTTAATAGACAAAAAGAAATTTACTTCCTCCAAGTAGTGGGAGTGATGTTGACCAGAGAACACTACAAGAAGAAGTCATTAATATTTCAATACCATAAGATAATGAAGATAATATTAGTAGTACTTCGTCATAGTGGGAGAATAGTAAGGAAAATCATAGTTTGGTATGTACTCTTGGGAGAGTTTCATAACAAGATCCGTGGAGAGCTTAATACCAAATAAGTTAGTTAAGACAAAGCACTACTAGACAAAGATTGCATTTAAAAATAACTTGGCAAGTTCCTTTTAGCAAAAGCTTATTGGCAGAGACATTTAATAGTCGTGCAAAAGGAAAGCTGTGAAAGTTATAGATGCATGGTTATGAGTCTAAGTGGGAGATTTTTAGAGTATATACTATTAACCAGGCATTTAGATATAGTATATTCTAATAATTCTCATAGTTAAAAGTTTAAGTGAGAAATTATTGGGATATATACTATTAACCATGAATTTTGGTTTGAATATAGTATTTATTATAGAAAAATTATTTATTCGATTTTAATAAAGTTTTAAATAGATCATATATTTGTTTGTGTCCTTTACTTATATAGTAGATGATTTAGTAAATAGAGTTTAGCTTATACACGGAAGATTAAATCATCGGTTCTTATGAGGATAAAGATCATGTTCACAATCTAATGATGGAATTGGACAAACCATTAGGAATGATTGTAACACAAGATTAAATATTATTTATCTTGATTATAGGAATGGTTTAATTCCAACTTCTTATGCTAGTACATTTTGTATGTATTGAACGGACCAAGTTGAGATATGTATTTTATACTGACTTAATAAAATAAATTCTCTAGCCATTAAATGTACTTATACTCTTAATCTTGATATAATTATTATTAGCCGTGTATATTATTATTGTTTTAATTTATTAAAAGGCGAGATTCGTTCGTGGGTCAATATACCTGATAAATTGGACAATGATGATATACATTGACGAAGTAATAGTTAGTTGAAGGAATCCATGTCTCGTTCTAGAGATTGATGATACACCATTATGAAAGCTTATAAGTTTTCATGTGTAAACGGTGCACGTAGATTTTGTATCCGTCACATGAAATAAGTTAAGCGAAAGTCTAAAGGAAATAATCAATGAATTAAATTGTCAGTAATTTAATTTATTTGATTAGTATCTGAATCTTAACATGAGGAGTTAAATAAGATTTAATGGAAGAATTTCGAAATTGAACTGAGGAGTGCAGTTACGAATTTTTAATGGAATAATTCGTTATTTATTATGGTAGTATTAATTCGGATGTTTCGAATTAAGTCCATAATAGGAAGCCTCATTAATTAAATATTGTGGTCTCTGATGTGTCCGAATAATTAAAAATTAAATGGAATTCTATTTCTTTGTGGAAAAGGAAGACCAAATAGGTTTAGGAAAACGTTTTAAACCCTAAAACATGTGACTATATGAAGGGGTCTTATTCCATAAGGAGGTTATGGTTTTTACTACAGGATTTTCCTAGGAGAAACTCGCACACATGAGTTTTGCTAATTCCGAACATTATTCGGGTCACACAACAGAAGACCGGGGAACTGGATGATGATATCATGAATGGTTTTTGCTCATGCTTGAAGGTCTTTTCGCGATCGTCGTCACGCATCAAGAGATAAGTATCGATTTTATGTTAGATTAAATTATGTGATTATGTGTTGTCTATATTACATGCAAGTGATCCTGACTATTTGCTTCCGCTGTTTATACCTGGTTTCTATCACTTACTTCTATGTTGAGTTCTATCTTTCGTTTTTTGCTAGCTTAGGGGAGTTATTGTTCGTAATGATTATACAATCTGAGTTAGAGAGAATAGATGAGTATTTGAATTTTGATGCACGAAAAAACACTGTTTAACACGGCAGATTTCCAAATGCTCAAAATGTACAAATTGGGTATTCGATACACTGAGATTTGGATACCATTTAACTGTTCTTACTGCTGTTTAAGGTGGATGAGGGATAGAAATGGAGATTTGATTATGGCTTTTGATAAAAAAAACTCCATTTCTGTAATAACAATCAAGCTGAGGTGCAAGCAGTCTTATTTGCAGTTAATTGGTGCAATCAACAAGCTCACAATAATATTATTTTGGAAATAGACTCATTGCTTATTGTAAATTTGCTAACTGACAGGAATGTTATTCCATGGGAATTTGCTCAATGGGTGGAGGAGATTAAACAAGGTCTACAAACCCATCATTTCAAAATGCTTTAGAGAAGCAAACACTGTGATAGATGTTCTAGCAAAAACTGGGAGCAACTTATTAGATGGTATTACTGTCTTATTTGATGAATGGAAAAACCTCCCTAAGAAGGCCAGAGGATGCTCCAAAATGGATCAAAATCGAATTCCTGAATTCCTAATTTCAGAATTAGGAAAAAGCACAAGAATGTAACTTCCTAAAACTATGTTTTTACACATCGGTAATAGGTAGTTGTGTTCCCTCATTTTTTGGAAGCTTCACTGTTTATTCCTAGTCAATCCGACACTAGGATCAACTTATTTATTTGGTGATCAATATGGTAATGACCTTACATCATGTAATATTTTGCTAACTTTACGATTAGGAATACCTAACTTAGTTGTTGTAGAAGGAGAGATAAGGTTTTATGTACCCGTCTCCATGTATTTCCTTTTTGAATTATAATATACATGTTGAGCTCAGTCTAAACCCCGTAAAAAAAAAAAAAAACGTACAGTAGCTATTTCCCTCCGGCTTGAAGAAGTAGCGGGGAAGGTTTTGGGAGGGTTTTTTCAAGTTGCAGAGCCGTCAATTGAATTCTTGTGGAATGGCATCATCTTCTTCATTGACATCAACTGGTCCAGATATCCCATGGGTAGAGAAGTACCGGCCGAACAAGGTAGCAGATATCGTGGGCAATGAAGATGCCGTTGCTAGACTCCAAGTCATTGCACGCGATGGCAACATGCCCAATCTTATCTTAACTGTAAGCAACTTCTATTTACTAACAGCTTTGAGCATCTTGTAATCTATCAGAGTATGTGTTTACTTCGATAACTCTGTTCAACAGATGTGGAGATACATACTGTTTTAAATGTAATTTACCTAATTTTAAGGGGTGCAGCTTATGTTATCACCCGTGATTTCTTAAAAAAAAAAAGGTGGATGAGAAGTTGGGTTGTTCGGTATGCCGCTCTTAAAATATGGTTGTGCGGAAACATCAAGATTTGTTCAATGAAGTAGATAAACTGCAAGCCCCCCCTCATTTTGTTTCATTTTTCTCACTGTTTTTCACAGCCTCTCTGAGAATAACAATGTAGCAAATTCTTGAGAGCAAGGAGCATAGCATCTAAATTACCGGCTGTGCAGAAGATGTAATTACTAATTTTTGAGAAATTTATCTATGGTAACAAATGCAGTTAAATAACCTGTCAACTTTAGATTGCAGGATGTATGTTACCATTCAGAAAAAAAAAACTTTGAAATTGCAGGATGTAACATCATTCTTCCCTTCTGATAGGAATCCTATCCCTTCTATGCTGGTTTTGGCAACAGAGAAACAGATAAGATCAGCTACCTCAAGGTTGGAATAACCTAAAGGAAATACCTTCACGTAAACCCAAAGGTACGTTGTCAACTGTTACTGTCAACTGCAAAGGAACTTTGGTAAAGAAAGTTTCTAATGATATTTTTATAATCTACAGGAAATTGCTAAATAGATATTGTTTATCCGAAAAACGGATAGAGTTAAATTTATACGTGATTCTAAGGATACGTGGTATAAATTGGTACAAATCGAAAAAATAAGTAGAAATATATCGAATATTGACTGTAAAAAGGAATGAATACAAACCCAAATTGAGTAGAAAACGATTTATAAATGAACAAAATGAATCAATATCAAAAGCCCCAAGAAAGATAATATTAGCTAGATGTTATGTAAATCGCAATAATTTCTGAATATGAGAGTGTATGAATGTATGAATGAATCTATGAATGAATCTATGAATGAATCAATTGAGCTCCCAAGATCAATGATAACCTACTCTTAATATAGTGGAGGAAACATATTTTGGATATAATTAAAAATACATAGTGGGGATCTCATGATAGATTAATTAATTGGTCTTTCCTTGATTTTCGTTGAGATTCTCTCCCCAAATGCGATTATATCGACTCATTTGTCCCTTGGCTCGAGCCCAAACTCGGCCACTCTCGATCGTGATCGGCCTCTATTCGCTCGACCTCTATCTGGACTCGATCTCGGTCTCGGTCTCGATTGATTTCGGTCTCGATCGGTCTCTATTTGCTCGACCTCTATCTGGGCTCAATATCGATCTTGGTTGATCCCGACCTTGGTCTGTTTCTAGGGCTCGAACTCAGCAGCCCGACTTCATATCATAGCTCGATATTACAATGATGAAAATTGATCCATTATTCCCCAATATCAATTAGTCACACGAAGAGCAAACTCGGTTTTGACCGTATATAGATAATCCCCTAGTTTCTCGGAAAGAATGTGGCGAGAAGCGATATGATTTTTCAACCTCTGACTAGATACACACTCACGTCTGCGTCGAACCCGATTGTGACGTATGTGACAAATGCCCCATCGGTTCAGTTACCATGGCTTTAAATGCGCGTCTGTCGATGGTCGGCCACTGCCAATTTTGAACCGTCATTGTGAAATCTATAAATAGCCCCCTTCTTCAATATTTTAAACATTTATCTTCAACTCTTCTCATTCCAACCTTCACGGTCCTTCGCCTTCTCCAAAGTTCTCTATTTCCAGGTTTAAAAATTTCTTTGCTTGTTCTTCACCAAACACCAAAATATTTTAATTTTCCATCTTCTTTGTTCTTGAAAATTTAGATGGCCAAGATATCTAAAATCGTTCCTCAGAAAGAGGTTGCTTCCTCATCTCGGTCGGCCGGTGAGAAGTCGGTGGTAGAGCCACGCCTTAAAGAACTCGTTCCTGGGGGATGTGTTATCGATTCTCACTTTAAGGTCGAGAAATCCTCATCGGTTGCTGGTCGATGTGAGCCGGTGTCGAGATATATATGCTCGATACCTAAAAACCTTCTTGATTTGGTGAAGAAAGATTGTGGTTGGGAAAACAAAGAGGTTGTGATACCGGCACCGGAGGAAGCGATCACTACCCACGTGGAAGGTTACATGAGTCTTTACACTTATCCTTTCACGCTGGGTCCCCTCGATCCGGTTATCATCGACTTCTGCAAGAAATACCAAGTGACCCTCGGCCAAATACATCCTTCTTTCTGGAGGATTGTAAAACTGCTTCGATACTTTGTGAGCAAAATCAGCGGACTTCCCTTCACCCTCGACCACCTCGTGAGATTATATAGCATTCGTCGTGGGCTGATAAAGCTTCAACGCAGGGCCACCAAGGCGTTCAGATCGAGCATAGATGAAGACAAAGATCGGGGTTGGATGAGACGGTTTGTTCGAGTGAAGACCTCGGACCTAATCCCGGCTAAGAGTATGCTATTTCCCGAGAAATGGAATGTGAACCGTAAGTGTGATTCCGTTTTTAGTTTTTGTTGCTTTTACTTCTTCATCTTTTCTTATTAGAGTTTTGCTTGACACAACCATTGCTTGGATGCCGGGTGCGGTTCCCCATCTCGAGAACTAGGTCAAGAGCCTGGTTTCGACGTCTACATACGCCGAGCACGCATGGTGCGATTTGTCAAAGGGCTGGTGGGAGGCTCGTACTCATGGTAAGCCTTCATCTTGGCTCACCGATCTGTTCAAGTCCTTTTTTAGGCATAAGTTTTACTTACTTTTCTTTCTTTGTAGGTCTCAGAAAAGATGCGGTTATGAGACCCCCATCAGGTGATGAAGAAGTTTTACCGCCTATCTCAAAACCGGAGAAGGTGATTAAGAGTAAAAGGGCCTCGGACTCCGAGGGTCAAAAACCCAAAAAGAGAGTGGCTCGTAAACCCAAGGTGAACATAATCCCTTTGACTATGGAGTCGGTCCTGAGTCTAAGGGATGAAGAAGAAGAAGAAGAAAGTGATTCCGAGCTGTTGACCCGTGCACGGGCTAGCACCGATACTCAGAATATTTCGGTATCGATGGGAGTTAATACTGCTCCGACCTGGCTTGATGAGCTCGAGGAGGGGACTTTGACCAGACCGAGGATGTTTTACCTCGGGGCAAAGAGACCGTCGAAGAAGCTGCGGATGTCGGTGTGCAAACTGAGCTTGAGGCTCCCCAAGACGGAGGCAGGGCTCAAAAAGACCTACTCGAGGCGATAGAGATCGGGGATTACCCCTCTTTCCCTTCTTTTCCCAATCGATGATATGTGACGCTCAAGCTGTGGAGACTTGTCACGGGGAAGGAGCCCATGGAGGGGAGGATCCTTTCCATGGTTATTTTATCGGGGTAGAAGATGTCACCGGTTCGAGTGACTTGGAGACTCCGAAGAAGAGCTCGAGCGAGGTGATGAGACCCACATCACGTGATGAAGAAAGTTTACCCGTGCACGGGCTAGCATCGATACTCAGAATATTTCGGTATCGGTGGGAGTTAGATACTGCTCCGACCACGCATGATGAGGTCGAGGAGGGAACTTTGACCCAACTGAGGGAGACCGAGGATGTTTTACCTTGGGACAAAGAGACCGTCGAAGAATCTGCGGATGTCACCCTTAGGCCTTTTGATCGAGTGAGTGTTTGCTCAAACTCGAAGTAAAAAACAGCCCTTAGGCTTTATGATCGAGTGAGTGTTTGCTCGAACTCGAAGTAAAGTAACATCCCTTAAGCTTTACGGTCGAGTTGGTGTTTTCTCGAACTTGCAGTGAAAAACAGCCCTTAGGCTTTATGGTCGAGTGAGTGTTTGCTCAAACTCGAAGTAAAAAACAGTCCTTAGGCTTTATGATCGAGTGAGTGTTTGCTCGAACTCGAAATAAAGTAACAACCCTTAGGCTTTATGGTCGAGTGAGTGTTTGCTCGAACTCGAAGTAAAAACCAACCATTAGGCTTTATTTTCGAGGAGTGTGTGCTCAAACTCGAAGTAAAAGACAGCCCTTAGGCTTTATGGTCGAGTAGTGTTTGCTCGAACTCGAAGTAAATAACAGCCCTTAGGTTTTATGATCGAGTGAGTGTTTGCTCGAACTCTAATTAAGGTATCCCTCTTAGGCTTTGTAGTCGAGTGAGGGTGATTTATCAAACTCGAATTAAGGTAACCCTTTGGCTTTGTAGTCGAGTGAGGGTTTGCTCGAACTCGAAGCAACGTATCCCTTAGGCTTTATGGTCGAGTGAGTGTTTGCTCGAACTCGAAGTAAAAAACAGCCCTTAGGCTTTATGGTCGAGTGAGTGTTTGCTCGAACTCGAAGTAAAACACATCCCTTAGGCTTTATGGTCGAGTGAGAATGATTTCTCGAACTCGAAGCAATGTATCCCTTAGGCTTTGTAGTCGAGTGAGGATGATTTCTCGAACTCGAATTAAGGTAGCTCTTAGGCTTTGTAGTTGAGTGAGGGTTTGCTCGAACTCGAAGAAACGTAGCCCTTAGGCTTTGTAGAGCTTGATCTCGTTGATTTTTCGGATGGCAGTCCCCGATTTATGGTGTAATCATTCGAACTCCGGTCATGGTCGGCCCTTAAACCTGTTTACATAGTAGATCGAGAACATGAAGTAGAAGAATCTTTCTGAGATATGAGATATCGGTAAAGAAGAAATTTCTCTTTATAAGTCGTTATACATGCGTTCATGTTTTGTGCCAGGGCTCGAGCAAACTACGCGGGCATAGTTCGTTTGACCGTTTGCCCCTTACAAATCTTTCCTATCGAGACCCTGTTGTAATTTCCTTGCATCGAACTTGATATATTCGAGGGCAATGACCCCCAATATTCGAGGTTGATTGTAAAGAGGCCTCAGATACTGTTGAATTGTTCTAAGTTAGCACGATCAAATGGTTGCATCATTAAAAACCTCGCCGAAAACCCATTTGGGACAAAACCGGTCTAAGGGAAAAAGAGTATAACGCGTGCTTTCAGACCTAAAGGCTTCGAGTTGAAGAATCCATCCCTGTTTCTGGTCGAACACCTGCAAGGGTTAATTTCGAAATACAAATGAACATGGGAGGGTCGTACCTTAGCAGTAGTATCATTTTAAATGCGATACGTTCCAATTGCTCGGTAGTTATTTGCCGTTTATCACACCGAGCTTGTAGGATCCTTTTCTGATGATTTAGAGAAACTGATACGGTCCTTCCCAGTTCGGATCTAGTTTCCCTTCATTCGGATTTCGGGTGTTGAGGGTGACTTTCCTTAGCACCAAGTCCCCGATTTTAAAATGTCGAAGATTGGTTCTTCGATTATAGTACCTTTCGATACGCTATTTTTGGGCGACCAATCGGACGAGAGTGGTTTTACATCTTTCGTCTTTCGTCCAACAATTCTAGGCTCATATTCATGGTCTCGTTATTCAACTCATTTGTTGCATATCAAAACTTGATGCTAGGTTCTCCGACCTCAACCGGGATCAGAGCTTCGGCGCCATAAACCAACGAGAATGGCGTTGCTCTGGTACTGGATTTTGATGTTGTGCGGTATGCCCATAGGACCTCGGGTAGTATTTCTCTCCATTTTCCTTTGGCATCAGTCAATCTCTTCTTAAGATTTTGGATGATGGTTTTGTTGGTCGATTCGGCTTGTCTGTTCCTGCTGGGATGATACGGTATTGGTAGGATCCTTTTGATCTTGTGATCCTCGAGAAATTTAGTTACTTTGTTGCCGATGAATTGTTTTCCATTATCACATACAATCTCGGATGGCATCAATCGACATATGATGTGGTCCCAAATAAAGTCTATCACTTTTTTTCTCTGACTTTCTCGAAAGCCTATGCTTCAACCCATTTAGAGAAATAATCAGTCATAAAAAAAAATAAACTGAGCTTTACCTGGGGCCCATGGGGTGGGGCCGACGATGTCCATTCCCCATTTCACGAAAGGCCATGGAGATAGGACCGAGTGGAGTAGCTCCCCGGGTTAATGAATCATGGGCGCATATCTTTGGCATTTGTCGCATTTTCGAGCGAATTCCCTTGCATCCTTGCCCATATCGGTCCAATAATACCCTGCTCTGATTACTTGTGGACCAACGAATCGGCACCGGAATGGTTTCCACAAGTGCCTTCGTGAATTTCCCGTAGGATGTAACCAGTATCTCCCGGTCCCAAACATATTGCCAATGGTCCATCGAACGTCCTTCTAAACAGCGTTCCGTTTTAGGACAGGGTGAACCGTGCTGCCTTTATGCGCAGAGCTCTCGATTCCTTTGGATCAGGTGGAAGTTTCCCGTTCTTGAATACTTTATATATTTGTTTCTTCAATCCCAGGTTAGACTCGTGGAGTTTATCTCGGTGTGACCTTCTTCGATCACCGTTTTTATGAGTTGTACAACAGTTCCCGAGTTGAGTTCATCATCTTCGACCGATGAACCTAAGTTTGCAATGGCGTCGGCCTCTTTGTTCTGTTCTTGGGGTACATATTGCAAAGTCCATTCCTTAAATCGATGTAGAGTCACTTGTAATTTATCCAAGTACCTCAACATTCGATCTTCTCGGACTTCAAAAATCCCGTTAACTTGGTTTACCACGAGGAGGGAATCACACTTAGCCTCTACGACCTCCGCTCCCAATCGTCTAGCTAGCTCGAGACCTGCAATCATGGCCTCATACTCGGCCTCATTATTAGTCAATTTTGTAGTTTTGATAGATTTTCTAACTACATTACCTGTGGGCGATTTTAGTACGATGCCTAGTCCGGGCCCCTTTGCTTTCTAGGCACCGTCCGTAAAGAGGGTCCAGACTCCCGGATAGGTACCCGATTTTATCAGTAGTTCTTTTTCAATCTCGGGTACGAAGGCCGGCGTAAAGTCAGCCATAAAGTCCGCCAATATTTGAGATTTGATAGCGGTTCAGGGTCGATACTAATATCGTACCCGCCGATTTCTATGGCCCATTTGGCCAATCGACCTGAAAGCTCGGGTTTGTCAAAATACTTCGAAGAGGATAAGTTGTTACAACATGTATCAGATGACATTGGAAATATGGTTTTAGTTTCCTAGAGGCACTTATTAAAGTAAGCGCTAATTTTTCTAAGTGTGGATACCTAGTTTCGGCCTCGCCTAAGGTCCGACTAACATAATAAATAGGGAATTATGTACCTCGTTCTTCTCGAACCAGGACTCCACTTACCGCTATCTCTGAGACAGCTAAGTACAAGTAAAGCTGTTCGTCCGCTTTCGGGGTATAAAGTAGAGGCGGACTCGATAAATACCGCTCCAGTTCCTCCAAATTCTGCTGGTATTCCGGAGTCCATGCAAAGTTGCTTTTCTCCTGAAGTAGTGAGATATATCGGTGGCTCCTATCTGAGGATCTCGAAATAAATCGTCCTAGGGCGGCTATCTGGCGTTAGCCTCTGCACGACCTTTACATTATCTACTATCATAATGTCCTCAATAGCTTTGATTTTATCAGGGTTGATCTCGATTCCTCGATTGGATACCATGAAACCAAGAAACTTGTCCGAGCCAACCCCGAAAAGAGCTTAATATTGTACTCCCTCAGTATGTCGAAAGTTTCCTGCAAATGTTTTAAATGGTCCTCTACTCGCAGGGACTTAACTAACATATCATCAATATAAACTTCCATTGATTTTCCTATTTGTTTTTCGAACATTCGGTTTACTAGGCGTTGATAAGTTGCACCATCATTTTTTAGACCGAATGGCATTACGTTATAACAATAGGTACCGTACTTAGTGATAAACGAGGTCTTTTCCTGATCCTCTAGGTTCATCTGTATCTGGTTGTACCCGGAGTAGGCATCGAGAAAACTGAGAGTCTCGTGGTCGGCCGTGGCATCGATCATACGATCGATATTAGGCAAAGGAAAAGAATCCTTAGGGCATGCTTTATTCAGGTCTTTATAATCTACACACATTTTAAGTTTGTTTCCCTTCTTAGGGACTACCACCACATTTGCTAGCCATTCAGGGTATTTTACTTCTCGAATGGAACCTATTTTAAGAAGTTTGGTTACATCGTCCTTGATGAAGGCATGTTTGACCTCGGACTGGGGCCTTATTTTTTGCTTTACCGGATGGAATTTCAGATCCAAGCTTAGTCTCTGAGTGGTTATTTCCAGTGGGATCCATGTCAAGTCAAGATGGGACCAAGCGAAATGGTTCATGTTAGCTATAAGAAATTGAATAAGCATTTTCCTGAGCTCGGGATATAACCCCGTGCCCAGGTATACCTTTTGCTCGGGCAGATGTTCGATTAGTGTGATTTGCTCCAGTTCTTCGATCGTTGATTGGGTAGCGTCGGAATCATCGGGGACCACGAAGGATCGAGGGACCCCATAATCATCATCTTTGCCAGTCTTTTGATTCTCTAGTTAGGTAGGCTGACGTTTGTGATTGCTATTTGGTATCTCGTTCCTCCTTCGAATTTGATCCCTTTGTCGATGATAGTGAAGATATCAGAATCACTTCATCGACGACAAACATTTCTTTTGCGGCCGGTTGCTCCCCGTAAACCGTTTTGATTCCCTCCGATGTTGGGAATTTCAGAACCTGGTGAAGGGTCGAGGGCACTGCTTTCATGTTGTGGATCCATGGCCTCCCGAATAGGGTGTTATATCTCATATCGCCCTCGATCACGTGGAACTTTGTTTCTTGGATGATCCTGGTCACGTTTACTGGCAAGATTATCTCGCCCTTAGTAGTTTCATATACCATATTAAATTAGTTCAGTACCAGGGTTGCTAGCACGACCTGTGCCTGTAGACCGAGTTGCTCTACGACCCTTGATCGAATTATGTTGGCCGAACTACCTGGATCAATTAACACACGTTTAACTTGAGTTTTATTCATAAGTACAGATATTACCAGTGCATCGTTATGGGGTTGCATGATTCCTTCCGCGTCTTCGTCACTAAAGGACAGGCTTCCTTTAGGTGTGTAATCCTGAGTTCGAGATCGCTTCTCTATTACAATAGTCATCTTAGTGTGTTTAAGCACCGGACCCTAGGGGACATCGATCCCTCCGATGATCATGTGGATGATGTGTTATGGCTATTCTTGTTCGTTTTGTCTATTGAAATATCTATTTTTGAAATGGTTTTTGGCCCGGTCACTTAAACATTCTCGAAGGTGCCCTTCATTGAATAACCGGGCTACCTCCTCTCTCAACTGCTTGCAGTCTTCGGTTCTGTGGACATGGGTGCCATGATAATTGCACATTTGATTGGGATTTCTCTGGGCTGGATCGGATTGCAGAGGTCGAGGCCATTTAGTATTTCTGATGCGACCGATAGCCGAAATGATGGCGGATGTATCGATGTTGAGGTTATATTCTGATAATCGTGGTGCTTCCTTAGGTCTGACATGCATGTCGAACCCATTCTTGTTCATCACCCCCCGAGACCCCTGGCCTCAATCACTTCTTCTTTCACCTCGTACGGGGTTACGTACATGTTCACTACCCCTGCGATCTCCATTATACGGCCGATATCGGTCCTTGTTCGACTTTGGTTCTCGGTCGATGTCCCTTTTAATATCGTACCTAGAACCCAACTGGTCGTCTTCGACACTAATCTTTGATTGATATCGATTGTGTACATCGGCCCAGGTAACAACCGGGTACTCGATCAAGTTCTGCTTCAACTGTCGTGAAACCATCGAGCTTCGTTCGTTTAGTCCTCGAGTGAAAGCTTGAACAGCTCAATCGTCTGTGACCGGTGGTAGATCCATTCGTTCCATTTGGAAACGAGATACGAACTCTCTTAGCATCTCGCTATCCTTTTGCCTTACCTTGAAAAGGTCCAACTTCATGGTCTCGACCTTTATGGCTCCGGCGTGTGCTTTTACGAAAGAATCTGCAAGCATAACAAAAGAATCGATAGAGTTAGGCGGTAAATTATGATACCATATTATTGCCCCATTTGACAGGTTTCCCCAAACTTCTTCAATAATACATATTCGATCTCGTCGTCTTCTAAATTGTTCCCCTTAATGACGCATGTGTAAGAGGTGACATGCTCGTTGGGGTCCGTCATCCCATTATACTTAGGAATTTCGGGCATGCGGAACTTCTTGGGGATCGGTTTGGGAGCCGCGCTTAGGGGGAAATGCTTTTGTACGAATGTTTTGGAATCCAAGCCCTTCAATACCGGTGGTGCCCCCGAGATCTGGTCAACCTTGGAGTTATAGGTTTCTACTTTTTTGTCGTTTGCTTCAATCCTCTTTTCTACCGAATCAATAGGTTTTGTCAGTTCCTCGAACATCTTAATAATTTCGGGATTAGTCCTTGATTCTTGTTCATTTGATCTAACTATAGTTGGCCCCATTTCGTGGGTGACCTCTTGGGGTGGACCGGGCTCGGCCCTGCTCGGTGCTTGGGTTTGGCTCTGCAACTGAGTTATTTCTACCTGTTGAGCTTGCAACATTTCAAAAATCATACGCAGGTTGTTCCGTCTTCTCCAACATTTTGGGTATTTCGAACTACAGATCGAGTTCCACCATGCATGTTGTTTTCAGGGTCGGAACGTTGGTTCGCCTCGATGGCCACATGTGAGTTAACGTCAATTAGATCTACGGCCCGAGCTCCAATGGGATTGACGGGTTTTCTTTCATCCCCGGTCGCCAGGTTGTTGTTCTCATCTTGAAGGCAAGTTTTATTGTCGATAGGCAGGGCCATTAATTGAGAGTTCCTCGTTTTTAACCTGAAATCAAAGACACTTCCAAGAGCAAGTGTAAAATGGTGTGTTTTGCAGAGATTCGTACCAAATAACCACTGTTATCCTTAACCCCACAGTGGGTGCCAAACTGTTTACCCGAAAAACGGATAAAGTTAAATTTATAAGTGGTATAAATTGGTACAAATCGGAAAAATAAGTAGAAATATATCGAATATTGACTGTAAAAAGGAATGGATACAAACCCAAATTGAGTAGAGAATGATTTATAAATGAACAAGATGAATCAATATCAAAAGTCCAAAAAAGGATAATATTAGCTAGATGTTATGTAAATCACAATAATTTCTGAATATAAGAGTGTATGAATGAATCTGTGAATGAATCAATTGAGCCCCCAGAATCAATGATAACCTACTCTTAATATAGTTGAGGAATCATACTTTGGATATAATTAAAAATACATAGCGGGGATCTCATGATAGATTAATTAATTGGTTTTTCCTTGATTTCCACCCGAGATTCTCTCCCCAAATGCGATTATAACGGCTCTTTTGTCCCTTGGCTCGAGCCCGAACTCGGCTGCTCTCGATCGTGATCGGCCTCTATTCTCTCGACCTCTGTCTGGGCTCGATCTCGGCTGATTTCGGTCTCGATCAGTTTCTATTTGCTCGACCTCTATCTGGGCTCGATATCGATCTTGAATGATCCCGACCTTGGTCGGTTTCTAGGGCTCGAACTCAGCAGCCCGACTTCACATCATAGCTCGATATTATAATGACGAACCTTGGTCCAACATGCCCCAATCTCGATTAGTCACACGAAAGGCAAACTCGGTTTTGACCGTATAAAGATACAAAATCATATACCTCTCTTCGTAGTATTGTCGATGGCACATTTCCAGCCATTTCCTCATGTGAGCAGGTCTTATTTTTCCATTTTCTTGTATTGGATGAATTATTTTTGGCTATTTAGCACGTGATAGAGTAAGCTAGAAGTTTGTGATTTCTTGTGCTTCATCTTTTTTCCATCTGCAAAGATATACAGGGTGTAATTAGATTTCTTGAAGTGGAGTATAAGAGTCACTTAAACCATCATGTTCACTTTAACAACTAACCATTTTTGTCTATTTTGTCATCAATGTTTCCTCTATTTAGAGACTTAAACTCCCTCTACATGATACCTATTGTTACACGAGTGAAGAAGAGGGTAGAAATTCTATTAATATCAAGGACCCTGTGATCCTGATTTAGTATTTGCATCAAGGCTAGCGATATCTTTTTCCAAGGGAAAGTTTTTAGAACCATTCATTATGCCCCCCTCTACCTTCAGTGTTGTTGCTCTAGTGTTTCTTTTTGTGTGTGTGTGTGTTGGGGCATGTTGGA
>AWOL01S0001332.1:47934-120844 GCA_000715115.1 Nicotiana otophora
ACTTGACATATAAAATATATTTGATTTATACATTAAAAATACATCTTAAAATAAGATGGCACTTCACAAATAGATATACAAAAATTATATACATAAAAATATATTTTGAATTAAAGTGATACTTGATATACAAAGTATAAAAAACGTATAAATCAATACATCTTGAATTTAGGTGGCATTCATGTACGTATCAGATTTTAAAAAATAGAGTGAAGAAGATGAATGTTAGAAAGGGAGAATGGAGATGGACAAAAAAAGTACTTCCCGTAATTAACGAGTGAGTTAACTTATTAAATTTTGAGCTTAATTTTTATAATATGCTAATAATAATAAAAAATAATCTTTATGGAATAAATAATAAATGATACTATTTTTTAAAATAATACTTAAAAAAGGATCAAACGTCTTAAAAAGCTCTTCTACATTTCCAGTTTTAAAAGCCCAACTCGTTGGAGAAATGGCAGCCCAAATATCTTCCAATAGTTCAAATTCGGATCTCAAACCCGATTCATTCCGACCCGCCAATTCCACCCATTTTCTTTCTCCGACGAACTCACTCCCATCAGTTTCTACAACGAAATAGAAATGTATGTTCCTCTTTCTTCTCTAATCCACTGAAGGAAGCTGGAAAGAAAATTAATTGTTTTTTCAGTTCTCAGTTATTTTCCATCACTCTTGCAGAAACAGGTACGTAATACATATTGGTATTTTTTCCCCTACAGATAAGTCAGGTAATACTAATGCATATAGTTTTGAGTTACAAATTTTCTAGTTTCCCTCTTAAGAATCTTTCTTAGTTAGAGTCTCTGATGTAGATATTTGGCAAGATTTGATTTTTAGGTCTGCTGTGTTAGAATGGGAGCTTCTCTGCAATTTGAGTTCTTCAACTATAACCTTTTGCTAAAGGGAATTAACTCAACCCGCTTATCCAAAAAGGTTGGAGTGAGAAACTCTTTTTTTTGCTTTACTTTTTTTTTGTACAGATTATTATTCAGTACATAAGGTTCGGTTCTACTATGGTTGCAGTTAAATATAACCTCTGCCGTTAAACATTCCCAGAAGCAGGGAGAGCTATCTCTCACTATCTCTGATGTTGCTGATCAGAAGTAAGTAACAATTTAACACTACCCCATTAACACATTTGTTTGAAAACTGAACCATATGAGTTCTACCAATTTCCAATGGCCTCATAAGAGAAGGGCCCTGTAAATGACAGAAAACTCTAGTGAAGAAAGCTGTGCAACTGAGTTGATCAACTAACTGTGGCACAAAGATTAAATTGAAGTGAAAAGAGGGAACTAAAGGAACTTTTGATAAAATCAAATCATTACATAGTTGTAAAGAACCAGTGCAATGAGCCTTGACTTTATAACCATTAGGAAGTGTAACAAGATAAGAAAAAGGTAAAGGCTGAATGTTGTGTAGAAGATGTTTATTAGGAGTCATGTGGTTGGTTGCACCTGAATCTAGAATCCAAGTGTTGATTTTTAATTGTGAGGCATAACATAGAGCAAGAGAATAAACAACAAGATTACAAACCACACCTGCACAAGCAGCCATAGCACCAGTGTTGTTGGATAAGTCTTGAGATAGTGGAGAGATGTGAGACTGCTAGAACAGGCTCATCAGGTATTGATACTGCTCCTTGCTGAACCCATTGATACTGCTCCTTGCTGAACCCATGTACAGGGTTGAGGGTGACATTCTCAGAAGAATTCTGACCTTCTGAAGTAGGAATGTCAACCTGAGTGCAAGCAGCAAATTTTCTTCCCTAGGTGAACTTGAAATCACTTGGGAACCCATGAAGTTTATAACATTTCTCAACAGGGTGCCCAGGCTTTGTACCGTATTTGTACACAAGATTTCCCCTCTTGATATCAAAGTTGACCTTCTGAGGGTAAGGTTTGGGTCCATTGTTGAACTGAGCAGAGGTAGGAGTGGACTTCACAAAGAAACAAGCTGATTTTGATATAAAAGGACTACCAGAAGACTGAATTTCCCTTTGACTCTCATCACGAAGAAGAATGGAATATGCCTTTCCTAGGGTTGGCACAGGACACATCATAAGATGTTGCTTCTAGCATTGGAATAAGTGTCATTCAACCCTGTGAGGAAATGGATAAGTTTCTAACCATCACTGCATTGTGGTTCAGCTCCACAAGTGCAGGCTGGAGCAAAGGAAGCAGTTTTCAGCTCATCCTACAGTTTCCTAAGCTTAGTATAATAGCTAGCAATATCAGAAGAACCTTGAGAGACCCAATGCAATTTCTCTATGAATTTGATAATACCTACTAACACTAGATTGCCCATATCTTTCATCTATATCCCTCCATAAGTCTCTAGCAGTGTCACAATGTAAGACACTATCAACAATGTCTTTGGATAAGGCATTGCTGAGCCAAGCAAACACCATATCATTGCACCTAACCTAATAGTCATAGAGAGGAGAACTAGGTAAAGGTTGGGAAATTCTACCATTAATCATACCAGCCTTATTCTTAGCAGATAATGCAATCAATACATTTTTTCTCCATGAAGTGTATCATGTCCCTGAAAAAGGAACAGATACCAACAAGACACCTGGATTGTCTAAAAGAATGGACACAGAGAGGATGTGAGGGGTCGATGATTATAGGAGAAGATTCAAGGACAATAGGGGAAGAGGTCGATTCTGTACCTATGACTTTAATCAACGCACAAAACAACACAATCTGTCACGACTCATTTTCTGAACAAGTCGTGACCGGCACCCGATCAATAAATCTGACCGAGCGAACAATCTGCGCTTGTTAAATCTATTATAACTTCAAACTTTATATGCAACAAGGTAATACTTTAACCAAATACTTTTAATTAATTTGAATATCTAAAATATCCAACTCCAGAACTTTATTCGTAGTAACTACTGAAATACTGCTAAGTTATTATCAAAAACATCTGAATCTTAACCCACCAACTGTGTCTATGAAGCCTCTACTGATAAACTGGCACACTGCTCAGGACATGAGATTTTCTGGCCAGTTCTCTAAGTAAACAAAGAAATAGCTAAATAATGACGTACTCCACGAACAAAAGCGGAGCTCACCAATAGCACTGGAAGTAATGGAAGTCCTAACCTGTAGCATGCTCGCCTGCAAAACCGGTTTCTACGTTATACCGCAGACCAACGTAGGTTCCCAAAAGAAAACGTCAGTACCATCCATTATACCCAGTGAGACTCAATGACAGGGAACGGACTTTAATAAAATATACATTGCAAGCGAAGATTCTAAATGCATGGAAAACATAAAGCTTCTAAGAACAATTCTAAAATAATTGCATAACAATAGTTTATGAATATTCTAAAAGAAATTCTTTTTTTATCTAAAAAAATACTTCACTTTATGCTTCAGGAGTTCTAACTATTCTGACTTATTTCTGTCTTAGTCAACGTGTGATCGGCATGGGTTCGATCCCAACCTGATCGAATAGGCCCAATCCACTAGGTGTCACTCACTTCATGGTTCTCAACGCTCATGTATCATACCTTAGCCTGGCTAGGCAATTTCTCAGCAACGAGACCCTCGACTCGTGTGCTCCCTACGTTGGCACAAGTAGTTTCAAGAAGTCGACGCCTTGATCAGGACCATCGGCCTGGACGATGACCCCTTCTCAGAATAGAGGTTACTCCCTAAAATACTTTAATAACAAATTGTTCTGTGGGACCTCGCTATGGTCTAAATCAACTTTCTTGACCATTCAAGTCTAAATCTTTTCTGGAACAACCTATACATACTCATACAGGTATCCTTAAATGTAAAGCATGGCAAAATCATGAAATAAACATTCAAAAGTAATTTCAAAGATTCTTGCTTCTTCATGAATTTTCAACATGAAAATGGCATATAAGAATAACACAAAAATCTGAAAATTTATGCACATATATCATAATAAATCATCTAAACTTTAGCTAGAACAATTCTAAGTTAATAGGTACTCACTAGCTCCATTTAAGTACATATTAACTCTTTTAAGCAATTCATCAAACACCTTGTATGCGTGCTTTTGTGAGCTAAACCACTTTAGTAAAGGGTTATATCAACTCACCTCAAAACTCCTCGAGCCAATACGCAGGCCCCAGTCCAATTTATACCCGTCAAACAATCGATTCTACAACAACTAGTGCATTTTAATTAATTTTAAAGTTTCACACCTAAACATGGAACTTACTGTTGATACAGAGAAAGAAGGGAATTAACAATTCAATTCTTACCTACTACTACTGTAGGATAATTGACAATAGGAAATTATATATACCTGAGTTCCAGTGTTTAAAAAAGCGCCCGCTTCCTCGCTTTAAGCGAGAAGCGAAGCGAAGCGAGAAGGGGCACGCTTCAGCAGGGTGAAGCGACTCAGGTGTAGAAAAGCGGCTGCTTCCCACTAAAAAGCGAGAAGCGGGAAAGCGAAGCGAAGCGAGAGAAGCGCCCGCTTCTGTGTTTTAAAACAGACCCAACCCTATTTTATTAAAAACGAGATTTTGTGATTAAACACTGGTCTTTCATTAATCGAACAACAAAGACTAGGGTTTTAAAGCAGAGACACTGGTCGACTTCTTCTTCTTCATCGACTTCTGATTTCTGAAAGCATCAACTAGGGTTCTTCTTCTTCTTCTTCTTCTTCAACTTCAAGTTCAAGTCTTCAACAGCAACAGGTATGTTCTGATTTTCCTCCAACTTCTTCTTCTTCTTTTTCTTTTTCTTTCACTGTTTAAACGTCCAAAAAGCAGCAAAATGCTGGCGAATATTTTTTTTTACCTTCGGTTCTTTCTCAGAAAATTACTGCCCAGTTTGTAGAAGAATAGAATGCTCATTTTGTACTTTAATTGATAATACTCTTTAGTTTTTTAATTGAAGTATTGAATATTTGCTTACAATTACATGTGTTGTCTATGCAGTATTTATTTTAATTCTTTTTTAAATTCTGCTTCACTTCAAAAAAGCGAGCGCTTCGCTTCTCGCTTCTCGCTTTAAGCGAAATGGGGGTTGTCGCTTTTCCCTGCTTCACGCTCTTCACAACACTGCTGAGTTCAAGAACTAGTGATTTGTAACGAAACTCAGAACTTTCCGTTGCCTGCATGAGTGTTGCGTCTGTCTCGTGGTTGCCTCTGTTTCGTGAGCAAACAGAATGCTAATTCTGTTTTTCGTATAAGGCTTTTGTATGCCTTTTGCCTTCCAACAACCCTTATGGGCTTTAGGCTTCTCCCTTCCCTACCCCCGTCCCCCGTCCCCCCGTTTTTTTATTTTGTTTTGACTTAACTAATAATTAATGATACCCACTTTTAATAATTAATAATATCAAAATTATTAATATTCCCCTAATTGTATATCCAATTATTTATAAATAGAGAAGTAACTCAAAAATCAATCACAAGGGTTTACCTCCGTAATAGAAGTATAATTTTTATGCACTCAAAGCAAGATTAAAAAAAAAAAAATTCTATATTTAGCGTGTCTTAAAACTTTTATAGATTTGAGAAGTGTTACATAATCAAGGATCGATTTCACACAACGACGACAATACCGATTTCAAATGAATCAAAACATACAACAAAGACTACAACATAACAGATATGTCTCTCAATTAGGTCAAACGATATAGACTAAGGAGTGGACAAATAGTACTGTATCTCCTTCACAATACTCGAAGGAGTAAAGCCTTGTTCAACAGAACTAGAAAATAATGAAGCTTTCCTCAAAACGTCGCTAGAAAAGCTCAAATCTCGTCGCAAAATCGCGAAATAGCCCTTGTTGAAAACAACCGAAAAACTTCAAAATTAAGAAATCTGAACCGATAGGATAAACAACCTCATCGAGTACCACATGAATCAAAGCTCTGATACCATGTTAACTGATGAAATTGACTGGAATTTGAGTGAATGGATCGACAAAACCCTGGGTTCTAGTCGGTGGAGAGAGTCTGTAGACACCATTGGGTAAATAAGAAATGAAGATGATCCATTCGTTAATCTTAGGACGCGATGGGCCTATTAGTATGTACAACATTAGGTTCAATAAAATAAACCGGACATAGGCCGGGTCCCAATATAAAAGAAAATAAAACGAAATGGCTCAACTATACAAAAGGCCCAATTAGGAGAAAAACTACCCTGGATCAGATTTATGTGAAGCAGAAATCCCAATTCTATCAATATTTGATAGTGCATTATTCCTTTTCTTGAAGTAATCGAGTATATTCCACATAGTATTATCTCAAGCTGAATTTCATGTTAAATGTTTTTTTTATCTTCTCTAATTTTTTTGTTCTTTAAATATCATGTCCTCAGTGAGCTGAGGACACCCTTAATAGAAGGGTGTGGAGGTCGAGGATTAGGGTAGAAGGTTAGTAAGTAGTCGCGTGTGTGTCTTCCCCATACCGGTAGTAGTAGTAGTCAGCCTTGTATTCGGTTATTGAAAGTCTTGATTACGACATGTTTTCTTATTATATTGTTGTTGATACTGCTTGTTCTCTTATTATATTGTTATTGTTACTGCTTGTTTTCTTATTATCTTGTTGTTGGTATTGCTTGTTGTTACTGCTTTCTTTTTCTTTCCTTGAGCCAGGGGTCTATCGGAAACAACCTCTCTACCCTCAAGGTAGGTGTAAGGTTTGCATACACACTACCCTCCCCAAACCCCACTCTTGGGTTATACTGGGTTTGTTGTTGTTGTTGTTTAAATATTATGGGCGTGGATGCAGGAAAGTTCAGAAGGCTGGAAAAGTAGAACATCACTTATGGAAGAAGAGGGAATCTGCTGGATCTGGGCAAAAAGCGCTCAATCTTGTTCGGCTTGTAAGTTTTGTCAAATTATTCTGTCTTATTATTATAGTACCATGCTGAAAGGTATATTTTCTCTTATACCTGAAGTAGACGTATTTTTAACGTTGCCTTCTGTTTTCCTTTTGATCTGTAAATGGATAGATTTCTGGACTTCCAAATGAGAAAGAGTCTGTTTATCGTGCATTAGATAAATGGATTGCATGGGAGACAGAGTTTCCGTTGATTGCAGCTGCTAAGGCTCTAAGAATCTTAAGGCAACAACGGATGTGGAAACGAGTAATTCAAGTACGATGCATGAGAACTTTATTTATTATTTTTAGCATAGGAAATGCCCTATGTTGGATAGCATCTTGTCTTGATAAATTATGAATCTTTGTAGTGATAAATATCACTTTTCAACAAGCTATGACATTTGAAGCCTTTGCTTAGCTTCATAAGTGTCACATTCAACTACTTATTGAATTGACCAAGAACAAAAGGGTTCTGTTTCAGTTTCTTTCCTTTTTACCATTTCCTCTTGAAGTTGCAAGACTAAGAACTCTGATGCTGTTGCACTCTTAATTTTCTCAGTTGTGTGGAAATGTTATTTATCTCTTGTCACTACACAATCAGCATCAACTCTTTTTGCGATTCACCTTGATGTATTTGTGGTTCATTACCAATTCTACAAGTATTACTTGAATGTATTGACTACCAGCTTCATGTAAGTAGAATTGAACTTGATGCCGAGATTTGCTTTAACTCCTCTCGATTGTCAGGACATACTAAATCCGCTTGGTAGAAATGAGAAGTCCTTGTGGTTGAGTTTATGCGAGTCTTAATTGTTAGACAGATCATGGTGACTAGTTTGACTGGGTACTCAAGTCTTTCGGAATGGCCATATCTTTCAACAAATAATGCTTGATCTCTATCACTCTATGCTTAGGTTGCTAAGTGGATGTTGAGCAAAGGTCAAGGAGCAACAATGGCAACCTATGATACACTTCTACTGGCATTTGATATGGACAAAAGGGTAGATGAAGCAGAAACACTATGGAATATGATTTTGCATACAAGCACACGGTCTGTCTCAAAACGGCTCTTTTCCAGGATGATTTCATTGTATGATCATCATCATGTGCCGGAGAAGATAGTTGAGGTAAATGAAGCTCGTTTGCATGCTTCCTAATTAGTTTCAAGTATAATTGGTTGCTTAGTTCCCTACCTTCAGAGCATCCTGATGTCATATACTATTCTCTCTTCTATCTTTTTCATAATGGATTTCCTCTACTCTTGAAAGTTTAATGCTGTTTTCTGAAGCATGCTCCTTGAAATTTCAGGTGTTCGCAGATATGGGGGAGTTAGGGGTAAAACCCGATGAAGATACAGTCAGAAGAGTTGCAAGAACCTTCCAATTTTTGGGCCAAGAAGATAAGCGTAAACTGGTTCTCCAAAGGTATCAAAGCAAATGGAAATATGTCCATTTCAATGGTGAAAGAGCAAGAGTGAGAAGAGACACGGAATGAATAAAGCTATTCGGAGAACACTTATCAAGTGGCATTGGTTAACGTCTTGATCAGATGCATACAGTCTTTCTCTGGAGCGTTTGTTTCGTTTCTATGCCTTGCATTGGTGGGGAAGACTGGTATGTAGTTGGTTGATATTGTACATATACTGGAACATATTCATGTCGGAGAATATCGAACTTGCTGTAATTGTATTGATATATGCCTGTTGAGATTGTGTTTTGAATGTCAAGACTCTACTTGGCTGATGATATGACACATAACTAGAAGTCTACAAGATTGATCAAATTGTATCCTTATCGCAGTTGGTTGCTTTTGCAAAAGCAAGGGTAGCAAACCATACTACAGCTTATAGTGGATGGGATTTTCCCAGTTATACTGATTTCATTGGGCTTTTCGATAGGATGCTTGGTTATGGAGGTGTTGTTTCGTTTATGTTTTAACATATTTGTATCTAAATTTCATGTTCAGAGACCTTCCTTTCAACTATTAATTGTTTCGAAGTATTCATGTAGATAGACCTTCCTTTCAACTATTTATTATGTATTATACACAATTCTTTAAGTTTTTTCACATCATATTGGGAGGACCGAATTTGCTCATGTAGCATTTAAAATTTAGCAGCTTTGTCTACCGTTACACACTCGATTAAATTTTACCCTTTCATTTTTGCTCTTGACCCCTGATTAGCACCAAACTGGGATAGTTTTTTATAACTATAGTGTTCAACTAGGATCATTTTTTTTATAATTATAGTATCGACCTATCTGGGTCAGCTTACACGCATCTCGAAAAATTTTAAAATAAAGAGTAGTTTTAAACCATATTAAAAGTTAATGGGTAAATTCACATTCTTTTTTTTTGGCACGTGCTGAGTCCGCCCATTTTAAGCTAGATTATCATTAAGGGTAAGAGAAAATACAAAATAATTTGCCAACAATAAACATTTGATCATACCAAAAATATAACGGAGGGTAAAATTGACCAATTTCAGGTAATATAATAAGTTAACGGAGACAAAATTTATAGAATGACTTCAAAAAGGCCAATCAGGGCAAATAATTGAGGCAATTTCACTTTTAGCCACTCGGCTGAAACTTTTGACAAGTTCTAGCTCACAAATCTATTATGCAATTTGAAGCCAAAAACTAATTATAATAGCTAGCCAGTGAAATAAAAATCGCAGTAGTCGCATTCTAAACCCATGTCAAGTAACTCAAGTGATTTTTTATCTTAGAAATCGTAATAAAAAATATATCTTCAATCCAAAGCAATGTAAAGTATAAAACTATTTCAGTCAAATAAGTTTTCAATTACACAAACAGAACAATTCGGTCAAAAGTCCAAAAAGCCGGTGAATTCAACAAAATAAAACATTTTTCAAAAGAGAAAAACTTACTTAAAAACTCAACTCAAGAAGAAAAAATACACACACATAACGAGATTATATGTGTGTGAGAGAGAGATGTACATTTCACAATGTATACAAGATATACTTCAGATACACAAACACACTCGGATACACTCAATATACACAAATGGCACACTGCCAAACTTAGTATACATTGCATATATAGTTTTAACATTGTAT
This sequence comes from Nicotiana otophora, assembly GCA_000715115.1. Classification (NCBI taxonomy): domain Eukaryota; kingdom Viridiplantae; phylum Streptophyta; class Magnoliopsida; order Solanales; family Solanaceae; genus Nicotiana; species Nicotiana otophora. The sequence goes on from AWOL01S0001332.1 coordinate 57,848, forward strand.
AACAATGTCTTTACAACTTCTATATAAAATTAATATACAAGCACCATGTATATACAACTTTATATGAGTGTATATATAGTTTTTATATAAAACTACAACTTTATACAACTTTTAAGAATTGACTAAAAGAGAAAAAAGTGAAAGACTGAGAATTCATACAAAAACTTTATTACAAAAAATAAGAAGAAACCCATCTGTCTTCTCCACAACCACCAAATTTCTTCCTATTATACACAAATTACAATCCCCTTTTTATCTTTTACAAAAAAGAATTAAATTTTTAGTGATCCAATCTAGAAAAATATAATATTGCATAAGCAAAAATATCCATGATATAAGAAGAAAAGGAAGAAGGTGATGTATAGATTGTACACGTACTATACATATTATACACTAGTATAGTATGTATAGACACTTTTTTATACATTGTTGAACAATATATATATATATACTTAAAATATACAATACGCTCAGATTACACTAAGAATACACTATCAAACTCGGAAAATACTATATATAAAACTTTTAACTATAAATATACATCTTCTATGCACATATAATAGTTTATATACAATTTTTATACAAAACTACACTTGCACAATATGTATCAATCATGTATAAATTATGTATATAATATATATATACTAATGTAGTATATATACACTATATAATCATGTATAAAAAAAAAATTCAATAGACGCTTTGGATACACAAACACGTTCAAAATACACTCAATATACACAAAGTACATTGCCAAACTTAGGATACAATGTGTGTGTATAAATATTATATATATATATATATATATATATATATATATATAAATATATATAAAATTACATCTAAGTATCATCCAACTACCCAATTAAATCCAGACCTACTATCGGGGTGTTATCACTTTTAGTCCGCACCAAAAACTAATTACATCTGGTAGTCAAAAAAGTATATAAAACTATATAATTTTTGTATATAACATACAAAATGTATGTATATATATATACATTTTTGGCTATTATTTTTACGGTGGTTATACAGTGTCATTTTTCCCATCGGATACTCACTGTAAAAGATTTTCACTCACACTATTATGACCCGAAAAAGAAGAAGAAGCTTGAGTAGAAAACCCCCCACGACTTTTGCTGCCACTCTTGTATCATGCATCGTAATTGAGTAAATCTTTTTAAGAATTGAATTAGACAAGAGGGGTTGCTCTGATGGTAAGTAACCTTCACTTCCAACCAAAAGGTTGTGAGTTCGAGTCACCCCAAGAGCAAGGTGGGGAGTTCTTGGAGGGAAGGATGCCGAGGGTCATTTGGAAACAGCCTCTCTACCCCANACTATTATGACCCGAAAAAGAAGAAGAAGCTTGAGTAGAAAACCCCCCACGACTTTTGCTGCCACTCTTGTATCATGCATCGTAATTGAGTAAATCTTTTTAAGAATTGAATTAGACAAGAGGGGTTGCTCTGATGGTAAGTAACCTTCACTTCCAACCAAAAGGTTGTGAGTTCGAGTCACCCCAAGAGCAAGGTGGGGAGTTCTTGGAGGGAAGGATGCCAAGTTTCTATTGGAAACAACCTCTCTACCTCATGATAGGGGTAAGGTCTGCGTACAACTACCCTCCCCAAAACCCCACTAGTGGGATTATACTTGGTTGTTGTTGTTGTTATTTTTAAGAATTGAATTGAAAATTTTGTAATCTTTCTAGGTACACAAACAAGCTTTTTCAGTGTGAAGTAAAAAATAAAGAGGAAAAATTATAGATATGAAATGGGAGATAGAGAAGGGAAGGAAAATGGAAAAAAAATAACCAAATAAAGAAAAATGGGAGACGAAGAAGACACAGAGAAAGAAAGAGGATGAGAAAGAAAGAGGATATGAGTGAAAGTGGTAATATGAAGAAAAATCTGTGCATTGGAATTGGATAGAATGAAAGAAAGATAAAAAGGTTGGGAATAAATGTGGTCTTGGGAAGATAAATACATTGGAAATAGATAATGGCTATAAGTTGCAAATAAATTGAGCCGGAAGGCCATTTCGGGTCAATAATAAAAATATGGACTAATAAAATCTTTGAGTGGCCATACAATGTTATTTTCTCCAAATAATTCGGAATGGGGAAATGGGCCGGCAGAGAGTTGGTCCAAGCCCACTTACGAAAGGAGACCTCTTTTATGTTTCTTTTTAATTTCTCGGAAATTGCAGATAAGTACCTCGGATTAAATTTATGCGAGGTGCTTATATTCTCACTTTAAAAAATTAAATACCAGCCGCCCACTTTACAGAACGCAAAACGCCATTGTTAAGCAAAGAGAGTAAACATAGATAATTGATCCATCGGAGAAAAAAGAAGGGAGACTGGCTATTAATACCATTATTATCGGTAGTAAAGGTAGAATAGCTAACTTCAATCCTTTTCTTGTTAGCTATGACACCTATCTAATATTTACATTCTTAAAATACAACTGCACACTGAGACTTGGTAAAGATAGAAATGAGAAATGCTTTGTTTATTCTTTATAGAGAATTCTTTGCTTCAAAAGTAAAAGTTATGTGCACCGAGGGAAAACCAAAAAACAACAGAGCACTATATCTATACTGGTATGGTTTGAGGATTTATGCCAATTTGACTGCAATTGGACTCCTAACATTATGGATTCCATCATTCCAGGAATACCATCCAAACACATACTGATCTTTCGAAATACTGTCAATCATATCACTTCGAGCTTTCACTGTAATAGTGAACGTCCTCTTTGAACCAACGTGCTTAAAAGACAAGACGGGAGGAGAAATCTCAACAGAGAATCCCAATGGAGGTTTAGCACTGGCAAAGTAAACACTCTTTGGCGCACCAACATTTGTCAACCTTCTGCTAACAGTAACAGTACCATTGAGAATGGGAATAGCCAGAGATGGATAATTTAGGTTGTTAGGTAAATGTGATTTCTTGGGACACTTGAAGGATTTGTCAAGATCCTTAATACCAGAAGCGCAAAGGAAGAGAAGATAGTCTTGGTAGGAAGCATCGTAGACAAGTCCAGGATCTGCTGCCTTTGATGGCCTGAAATGCCCTCCTCCGAATTGGAATGGATCTGCTGGCTTCCCTGATGCATCCGTTATTTGCTCACCAACATTATTTCGTAATCCAGCTGAAAATATAACGATTGATCAGTTCAAAATACAAAATTTTGGACGAAAAAGGAGTTTAACTTGTATATGCCGACAATGTAAAATAATGTTTACACACTATCAGGTCACCTGCACCAAAATAACTATATAAGTTATAACAGGTTAAAATACTGAAGTTAGTGTATATAAGTTAAGTTCAAAAGTAGTTGAGAGGTACCTGAGGTTATAAGAGCAGATCTTATTGCAGCACTGCTCCAAGTGGGATGTATAGCCTTCAAAAGTGCAGCGGCGCCACCGACATGTGGGCAAGACATGGAAGTACCTGAGATTATGTTATACTCAACCACACGATCATCGATATCTAGTTTCGTTGGGGAAGATCCGCCACTCCATGCTGCCAATATATTCAGCCCTGGTGCGGTGATATCAGGCTGTGGAAGTAGCGAAAATCAGAATTTAATTTAGATGAGGAAGCATAAATCATAAGTCAGGTAAATATCTTAAGTTTGTTATGTAAATTCTGACCTTGAGGATATCAGGTGCAACTGCACTTGGACCTCTACTAGTGAAGGAAGCCATGTAAGGTGCTGGTTTAGAATGCAAAACTGTTTTAGCTGGGACAATATATGCCACTGGGGACTTTGTAGAATTGATGTAGTTGAGAATCTGCATTGCACTTTTATAGTCCACTGCAGTGGCTGGAAGAAAGTGAGGATCAGCTACTAATTCAGCTCCATTTGCTTTATTATTTCCTAGTATGTAACCAATTCCTCCTGCCCTTTTCACCTCTCCACCTTTTCCTACTCTTGTCCCGTTCCCTCTCAAGCATATTATTATCTTCCCCTTGGCTTTTTTCGGCGAAAGGGAACCTGGTAAACATTGCCTGAATTTTTTTTTGAAAAAGTTTCAGATAGTGTTTAACATAATCAACCAAAAGAAAATTATGATTGTTAATTAAAAATATTGAAACTTTGAGGCAAGGAGAGTACCCTGCTACATCTTTGGTTACATTAGAGTTGATTACTTGTCCTGCATAAACTAGAGGGTACATCTTCTTCTCGAGCTTGTAAGGTGTAACTGTTTGTCCCTGATATTAAGCAAACGAAAAATGGATTCAATTTCATTCCAATATGAATGTAATTAAATAGATAAAGGAAAACGTTATGATCCTAGTGTTACAACATTTTAGATGAAATAGTGTACAGAAAATGAATAGATTATCGTGTTACTTACCGTAAATTTCTTGCCATTTCCTAGGATAACAGGTGACAAGAATGCTCTGTCAACACTGCTAGCACCAACAGTGATAATCCAGGGAGCTGTGTTAGACAATGTAGAAGGTGCAGGTCCTGAATTCCCTGCACTACAAGACACAACAATGTTTTTCTTCACAGCATGAAGTGCTCCAATAGCAATGCTATCTTGATCAAAAGGCTGAGGTTCTTTTGTTCCAATAGAAATGCTAATAACATCAACTCCATCTGCAATAGCATCATCCATTGCTGCTAACATATCTTCGTCAAAGCAAGTGTTTCCATCTTCTTTGCCCTCCTTCGGAATAGCCCAGCAGACTTTGTACATTGCTAGCCGTGAGAGTGGCGCGCCACCCGAGGCGGTGCCAGATGCAAAGCCACCAATGGCAGAGACATTTGGAACTTTTCTGCCTCCTGCTGTTGATGATGTATGAGTTCCATGTCCATCCTTGTCTCGTGGAGATAGATAATCTAGAGTTCGGTTTAGAGGGCCATAATATTGCTCGTAACCTTTGATGTAGTACCTAGCTCCAATTATTTTCCTGCAATGGAAGTCCCAAAGTAGCATAGGAGAATAAATATTAAAGTTATCTTACATAATTAGGAGAAGCAAGTTCAGGATTTAGAGTTGGTGGGTTCAGAGGGATAATGCGTGTACTCTTTTTATATGTAAACATTTTAAAAAATTTCAATCAAGCCGAACCAATTTCCTACCATGATAGGCAAAAATAAAAGAACTAGAATTATCTCGCTTGACAAAGACAGGCTATAAAAATAGGCAAGAATAGGAGACCAAAAATTATCTTGCTAGATAGCTCGTAGGTGGGATCAACGGGACATGGTACAATTAAGGAAAGAGGTAGACTGGGAAAGAATTATGGATAAAGGTCTTTAATTTCCATCTTTCTTACTAACTAGCCCTTTTTTATTTAGAAGATGGGCGCGTTAAGGCATGATTTAGAGAATGTTTCCGGATAGGGCTACACTAGTCTGTCTAGCTAGTAAGTGGTTCTTGATCAAGGCGGGCTGGCCCTATGAAATAAAATTATTTAGTTTAACTCACAGAACCACCCTAAATTTGCCTGAGATGATCAATTAGACAAGATATCAAGATATGATCCCAACATTCCCACCCTCTCCCTCCCCTGTCACCATGAATAAAACATTTTCTTCTAGAGAAAAGAAGATGATGCATGAGGGGACACACTATCTAGTAGATACAGGAAAAGGTATATAGAATCTTACATTTTGAGTACCACATATATATATGGTAGCATGCATGGTTATATACGAGAAGGAAAATATGATAAATTAGCCTAATATATTCCACCTACCCTTTGAAAAGAAGGGAAGAAAAGGCTTTCTTCTTCTTAATAAGAAAAAAAAAGATAGTAGTAGTAACAAATTAGGACAAGAATGTGATAATCAGGCCCACTCCTCCCAACCTCACAAAGAAACTTCAAAAGTTTTACTGCTCTAGTGCTCTTTTTGTGTCTTAACAGCTAGAAAATGAAATATCATTCTAAAATGGTAGAATTTCATCATCAACTTTCTAAGGTCAAAAAGCTGCTGCATGGAAGTCATGAGATAGTCAAAATGAATAATATTACTGGCTACTACTGAGAATATCCGTGCAAAGCTGGAAGTAAGGGCCTCACAAAATTTCACTATAGAATTCACAATAACCATAATGACAACACACATGCAAAAAACAAATTACTGCACAACAAAGCATTGGAAGGATACAAAGTTCACAAGATGGTAAAGCAAGAATCCAAAAAACAATTAGCAACCTGTCAGCATAACCTCTCTTGGTTCGATTGAAATGGACAATATTGAAATTATTACACTGATATCCTAAGGCCACCAAAGGACAGGCATGGACACCCAATGGGTCCTGTCCTCTCAACAAAACTGTCTCTTTAACTATTTAGAGAGGTACAAGATTAAAAAACTAAACATGTATCTGCTTTCTTTTAATCCCTTTTAATTGATTTTAATTAAGCTAAATTATGAGAATGGTTTAGGGTCAACTGATAAAGAAGACAAAGGAAAACTTCCAAAACTCTGCCTTGAAATTGACCTTTGGCCTTTTCTATTACAAGCCATTTAAATACAATTAATCTTACGAAGTTAGGTCAATGTATAAGAGACAAGAGATAAGTGCCAAACACTTCATTTCCAAGCAAATCCTGAAATCCATAATTGGATAAACAAGGCATCATATGATAGGTGCGCACAAAACTTGATGACATGTTTATTAAGCCTACTTATGAAATTTAATAGCAACAACAACTATTATGCCAGTTCCAAATAAGTTGGATTTCGACTAAATGAATTCACTGATCATATTTTTCGTTCAAAGTCATATCAGCCTTATAAAATTTAATAAAGTTTATTAAAAAAAGAAAAATAAAGAAATACGTATAGGTTGGTATATTCGATAAACCAAACGTCTAAGGTAGTAAATCAGCTGATTTTAGCAGGAATTCCCAAAACAAAAAGAATGTGGTCTAGGGTTGTAGAGCAGCTGAACATTTTCTAACCCAAGAATGGCTAAAATCCACATTAAATCATTGTAAAACAGGTAGACATCACATCATCGAGATAATAAAAAGGGATAAGATAAAGAAAGAAAGAAAAAGTTAAAGGAAAGATATAAAACATATGGAAGAGGAATTACACTCACTTATTACAGTTTGAAGAGTTGAAAGCATCTCCAGATTGGCAGATTCCTTTCCATGACTTTGGAATCGGTCCCAACCCTTCATCACTAAAGCTCTTAGATTCTGGCCATAGCCCTGGTAAATCATCCAACAACATTCATCACATAATATCATACTCCAAATTTTTTTTTAAGTATCAGACTAGTCAATTAACACTAGTTACAGTAGATAAGCTCATAATTAATGAGTCCCGCAACGAGCGCAACCCTCGTGTTCAGTTGCCAGTGATAAGCCGGAGGATAGACACAGTTACACGTCCATCCTATATAACCATAATCCTTAAACATGTTGAATTTTTATTTTAACTTAGACGCCCTTTGGTACAAGGCTTCTCACAATTTTCCTTATATGTCTATAAGTAGTATTTTTCAAAATACATTTATATATATATAGGTTGATTCCTCACGTGTTATCCCTTTCTATTATTATACATACAAGGCATTAGTCTTACTAATAAGATTGTCTGTATCACTAATTAGAGAAACGATAATCACATGCTAGATTATGTTGTCCTTTGCGGAAATACAATTAAAATTTAAAACAAAGGGAAAATAATGCCATATTGGAAATAATGGTAAGCAAATATATATGTATGTACCGCTGTCAAGAACGCCAATAATGACATCTTTGCCATATCTGGCTTTCAATAGCAAGTTATCCTTGTTCAAGGAATTTGGTTGCACTGACTCTTCCACTCCAGAAAATTCCCATGACCTTGTTGTTTGCAATCTGTATTTCCTTGGCTCACTTTTATACACCGATACCACTTCTTCCAATTCTGTGTTCAAATAATACATAAGGTAAGTTCTTCTACATACAAGAACCTTGTGTTTCTTATACAGGATTTTTTTACACTATCAGATTAATTTGACATATGAAAACAAGTTACTCTGACCTAGAAAATAGAGCAATAACCTGCTATAACCAATTAAATTTTACTATATGTAACTTAAACTCTTTCTTTGAAAGAGTGAACTTTTTTCGTGGTTATTATACCAGATAACTTGGAGACTTCATGTGGGGTGAGAAGTGCAGCAAAGCCATTGATGCTATGTTTGTAACTGTAAATAAGAGAAGATCTGGCTTCTTCTTCACTTTCCTTCACTGACATGAGATATGAGTGATGGTTTTCTTTAATCTCATGCAATGCTTTCTCCCCATTATGTCCTCCAAAATACACTATATAAACCTGCAAAACAAAACCCCATAATTAAAACAAAGAATAAACAGAAGTAGAACTGCGATTAAAGAATCAATGAGAAACTAGAATTGTATATGCTTGTACCTGTTTTTCATGACATGAAGCCAAGATGGGAAGGAGAAGGAGAAGAAGCAAAGAGAATATGGAAAAATTCTTCATATTTAACGAAAATATAATTATAGTGTATGGTATGAATAGTGAAGTGATGGTATATATACAGAATAAATGGATATTTATAGCAAAAAGGTTGCAGAATCTTATTGGAATTGAATGAATATTTCTATCCGCTTTATGAAAGAGGCTTTACTTCCCAAAGAAATTGTCCTTTTTAGACCTATTGTGGACCTAGAGAATCTCTAACTAAAAGGGTAATCTGGTCATTAAAGTGACGTTAAGATACATAATTGATATACATATCAAGGCTTATTATTTCTAGTTCTGTGGCTTGAGTTAAAAGAATCTAGAATTTGATTTCTATAGTGAATAAGTTACTAAATAATAGTATAGCGGAAGAGAGAGACTCCAAGTTAAAGAGAATTCTATTTGAATTAGAATTCTACCGGTGAAAAAAAATTAGAATTAATCAAAATAAACACTATAATTAAATGGTATTATATGTATACATGTATATATTAGTGTTTTAAAAGACCTTTTGGGACTTGCCTCGGGCTTGCCCCGGGATAAAGCACTATCAAAACGCCTTGAGGCTCATATGTGGGGCTTAATTTTGTGAGGTTTATGCCCCCAAACATTTGATTGTGCGCCTTAAACACACGTCTAGCGCTCAATGCTCGGGCTCACCCAATAATTGCTATGCAAATCATGTGTTAAATTCACTAATTAAAACTATTTACTCAAAAACAATTAGCAAATGAATGATTAAAATATTTTTCATCTATAGGAATATGAAAATTGTGAATAACTCAAATAACGAACCATATTATTGCATATTACTTATTGAAAATATGGTGAGGGTGAATATCATTTGAATATTTTTCTGAAAATAAATAACCAAAAGTTATATCTTTACTTGCTGGATCTTCATGTCTTAGTTCTATGTCGCTCAAAATTATCATATGTGTATTATTCTGCTATTTAAAAGTAATTTGCATTTACTCATGAAAGAATAATATTTTCAATAATAGTATTAGAAATATTTATTGAGTATTTACTTTTAAGAGGTAAAATATGTAGTTTGATAATATTTTTACGAAATTATGATTTTTAATTGTTAACTTAAGATGTTATATTTGATTTATACTCCTAATTCATAGTAACATTATGCAATATTGCATTGTTTATGCTTGTAAACTATGCTAAATATTTTATTTTCTATGGGTTTCTTTAATGTTTTTAGTTTTATTGAATTTTAATGTATTTTTCTTGTGTTATAATTCTACATTATTAATTTATAAATAGAAAAATTTAAAGATTTGTAAGGCTTACGTCCCATATCTCGAGGCTTACGCCTCACCTCCTATATATATCAAAGTAAAATGCTCGAACTCACCCCACCTTTTAAAATATTGGTATATATACTTCTTCTTTTTGAGAAAGTTAAAAGTGATGGGGAAAGGCACGATTAAGGTTAACACATTTGAACTCGCGACAAACAATATTGCCCTATAGTTGAAATTTCAATTATTCAATAACTTCAGTGTTGACAACTTATGAAATGTTTGTATATTATTACTCACTCCATCTACAAGTGAGTATTTAAGAATACTCCATACTTTTCCCTCCGAATTAATGTCCTTTTCAACCAAACATTTCTATGTATAAAGTTTACATATACCCACCCATTCACTACTTCATGAATTTTTATTTGGGTGTTATTCTAAAAAAGGAAAAGAAAATATATGAAATCAATTCTGGATATTTTCCCTGGCTTAATAATCAGAGCATTCACATTGCTAAATCATACTTTAATTCTTATAATCAAACCTAAACATTTAAGCAATTTATAACGTCCAACATATAGTGTGAAAAGTAAAGCCAAAAGGGAAAGCTTATTATTACTAAATTGATCTAAATCTTTATTTTAACATCATGCAGACTATAAGGGTATTTGGATTGGCTTTTAAGCTGGCCAAATTAACTTTTAAGCTCTTTTTAATTTTTTTCAGTGTTTGGCAAAGTCAAAAAGTGCTTAAAATAAGTTTAAAACGACTTAAAACAAGTCAAAAGCAATAAGTTGGGCAACCCCAACTTATTGCTTTTTGGCTTAAAAGCTATTTTTGCTGAAAAACTACTTTTTTAAGTCAATCCAAACAGGCTCTATAATTTTCTTTAATCTCCCAAAAATTCACTAACATATCACATTTTATATGTTAGCTTCAATTGTATTAAGCACCTCTCTAGCTAATTTAATCTCACAAAAGAATTGGCTGAGCTTATTCTTTTTTCATGTTTAAGTGCTTACCATACATGTATAAGGTAAAACAGGCTCAGATTAGATGATCAAATAAAATCATGACACGTAGAACCGAAAGCAAGAAGAAGGGAAATCAAATAATAATTGATACCGGGAACAATAGCTGCCATTGGTACAGATAGACCCCGAAGGGAGCATAATCAACGTGAGCAGATCGAATGTTTGACATCGGAAATCATTTAATGAAGAATATTTTCTGGCATTAAATGGGCAGCCGTTTCAAAGAATATTTGCATTCATAGCATACCGTTAAGCCCCCTTTATTCTCATTTAAGAGAGGCTCGATCCTAGAATCTTGTTTCCCTAGGTCTAGCTATAAATAGTAGGCTTGACAGCCATTGTAAGACAATAAAATTCTTGGCAAAACCTATGCTACATTATATTCTCAAGCTAAATAAAATAACTTTATTCGTTGTTTATATTGTTCTTATTCCTGCTCTCGGAGGCATTGCTCCCAGAATCAAGCTTGTCATTTCCTTTGATTTTAATCGCCAAGTCTTATTTCTAATCTAGTTTATTTATTATTTTTGGATCAAATAAGTACGCTTATCTATAAACCACATAACAAATTCAAATGTACTGTTTCACGGGTAAATAGTTTGGCATCTACCGTGAGGCTTAGGCAATTGCGTAATGGAGTTGGTCCTTTCTACTTGTTTGATTCTTTATTTCTTAGCAAAAAATAAAAAATGACAGCTAACGATGTCAACATCGCAGACAACGTTGAGGGACACGAGAATCTACCTCAACACAAGGATTCAATCAGCGAGGGGGATGAGGCAACCCCGGTACGTAGAGGGCAGTACCCGTGACATGTACGAGAGCCAACTCTCGATGACGCAGAAGACGAACACGTTGCGGAAACAGTAAAGATCTTGAGAGACCAATATGAGGCCATCATGGGCGATCTCACAAGGCAAAACCAGGTCATGATAGAATTAAAGCAAGCGTTGTCAGGTGCTTCCAACAACTCAAATGAAAGAGGCACGGCTCCGCCCAACGTTCCTGCAAATCAGACGGCTCAAAGAGTTGATACCAATAACCCGAGGGTTGACGTCAGCTTCGCTGGTGCCATGGGGACCGGTAGCGGATCCGGTAATGACAACTGTAATGATCCCTTCAAAACCGAACTCATGAGATTCATGAGGGAGATGAACAAGCGGACGGATTAGAACGCGAAGGAGTTCGATGCCCGAATGGACCAGATTTCGGGCGCACCACTAATTTTGAAGGGCCCAGATTCAAAAATATATACTCAGTTGCCATTCAAACCGAACTCAGCACCTGAGTTAATCCCAAAGAGATTCAAGATGCTGGACATAACAAAATACGATGGGACATCTCACCCTCAAGAGCACATCACAACTTATACAAAGGTAATGAAGGGGAACGATTTGGCTCAACATGAGATCGAATCGGTTCTACTGAAGAATTTGGAGAAACCCATACGAAGGGGGCCTTGACACGGTATTCACTTTTACCCGAGAATACAATTGACTCTTTTGAACTGCTTGCAGATTCATTCATTAAGGCCCATGCCGGGGCCAGAAAGGTTCAAGTCAGGAAGGCGAACATATTTAGGATCTCTCAGGGTGAGTCCGAATTGCTGTGAGAGTTCATTATTAGATACCAGAAAGAGAGGATATTGCTACCGACCGTATCATATGAATGGGCAGCAGAGGCATTCACTAAGGGTTTGAACCCGAGGAGCTCCGACGCATCCCGGAAGTTGAAGGAAAACCTGCTCGAATTCTAGGCGACCACATAGGCGGATGTCCATAACCATTATGAATCGAAGATAAGGATAGAAGATGATCATCTCGGGTTCCCGACATCAACCAAGGGGCGGGACCGAGACAAGAGTCGAGATAAATTCAAGGAAGACTTTGATGTAGACCGGTGATATTAAATGGTCACTTTTTGCCTTATGAGAGAGTCGAGGGACGCGTCAGTAAAGGTTTTAGATCCTTAGATAGGTTCGCTCCCAAAAGAAGAACCGACCGTTGTTGGAACAACAGATCGTTGCAAGAAAAAGAGGCATCGGGACTCGAGATTTCACTTATCCCAGGTTGTCAGATTACAATTTCAACATCAGTGTAGTGGAGTTGGTATCGGCAATGAGTAATATCAAAGAAGTACGATTCCCGAAGCCAATTATATCCAATCCCAGCCTGAGGGATCCTAATCTATGGTGCGAATATCACGAGACTCACGGTCACAGAACTAGGGACTGCCGGCATCTACGCGAGGAGGTGACAACCCTATTGAAGAATGGCATATTAGGGAATTCTTGAGCAATCGAGCCAAGAACAATTACGGCCGTAGTTGGGACAACGCAGAACCCTCGAAGATAGGATAAACCTCCACGGTTGACTATCAATATGATTTTCGGAGAAAATGAAATCAACGGTGTAACCTTCTCGGAATCCAAGAATACAAAGGTATCAGTAACCTATAGCAAGAGACTCCGAGAAGTCGTTAAGGACGACATCACCTTCACTGAGGAAGACGCGACAGACTTCTTTGCTACATAACGACGCCCTGGTAATTTCTATTAATGTTCTTGATTTCAAGATTAAGCGTGTTCTAATTGACCCAGGAAGCTCAGCCAACGTAATTCAATAGAGAGTGCTGGAAAAAGTTAAATTAACCCGGAGTATCATTCTGGAAACAAATCTCCTCGCCGGGTTTAACTTGGCAAGCGTGACAACCCGAGGAGAGATCCTACTGCCCACGAGCACTGAAGGGATAACAAAGATCACCTTATTTGAAGTGGTGGATGGTGACATGGGATATAACATAGTTCTCGGTAGGCCATGGTTACATGAGATGAAGGTTGTACCATCAACGTATCACCAACTGCTAAAATTTCTGACCCCAAAAGGAATCAAGCAGATAAGAGGAGACCAACCGAAAATGAATGCACTATCAATTTCCAGCAATAAAGGGAAGGAGCACAGCAAATAGCAATTATAGGAACTGACGCCTGCTCCTATGCCAAGTGAAGGCAATAAAGGCAAGATGTCGTCGGAATCCCACCAGGTACCGAGATACTTCCAGGTACCGGAGGAGGGCTAAACAATCGTCTCAGATAAGGATGCCTCCTCTCTTTCCAAGCTAGCTCCGATGGAACTGTTATCAAATTAGTTCTTGGGGATATCATTGGTAAGAAGGAAGTCAATGCTGGAGGAAGTGAATCAATCATAAGAGGTTGTTAAAAAAGGTATGTTGCTTGCCCGAGTAGGGGAAGGGATTGACCTAAGGCAAGGTTTACTTATCCCACTCTAGTGCTGGTAGAAAGCCTCCTTTCGAGTAGTCTCATAGGTCAGACCGGTTCAAACCATTCTTGCTAAGGCTTCTAGCGAAAGACAGATGCGACCAAATCCACGACAGAAGAACTCGAGCAAGTGGATTTGTTAGAAGATTCTTGGAGAGGAAGTTTCACGTGGGAACAAGACTCATTCCCGAACTCAAGTAAGGATTTATTAATTTCCTTAAAGCTACCGTTAATTGTTTTTCATGGCCACACTCGGATATGACAGGTATCCCACTAGAAGTGGCCGTGCACAAACTAAGCCTAGACTCGAGCATCCCTCCGATAAGGCAAAAGAAAGCAAAACAAAGAAAGCAAACACACATGTACATATTTACATCCCCAACCCCACACTTTAAAGTGTCCCCATGACATATAAATAAAAGCAAGAGGTAAAGGAAAATCTCCTGAATCATCTAGTCAGGTTCTGAATTGTAGTCGAGATCTACTTTACACGTGTCATGACCCCAATTTCGTGATGGCACCTAGTCTCTAAGACTAGGTAAGCCTAACATACATGCAAAATATAACTGAAATAATGATAAAACCCTCAAATACTCAACAACTATCATAAAATAAACTTCGCAACTCAGCATAACAAACTTCCCCAAATCTGGTGATAACAAGTCACAAGCTCTACGAATAAATACTGATAATCCCTATACAACGATATCTATAAAAGGAAAGAAAATGAAGTAGACTAGATAGAGGGTGATTCCGAGGCCTGCGAACGCCGGCAAGTATACCTTAAAGTTTTCGAAGCTAAGCTCGTCTCACTGGTGCCTGGATTGGTAGGAGGTACCTGGATCTGCACAAAAAGATGTGCAGAAGCGTAGCATGAGTACACCACAAAGGTACCCAATAAGTGCCAAGCCTAACCTCGGTAGAGTAGTGACGAGGTCAGGTCAAGGCCCTATTGGAATAAATAAGAAACTGAATAGGTATATAACAGTGCAATAATGATAACAATGGAAATGAAACGCTAAAGAAATATACCAAGATTAGCTACACTGAACTAAGGCAAATAATGCATCACGAAAGAAAATAAGGAATGGTATTCCAAGGAAACAAAGCAACCAAAACACAAGTGAAGTAATAAAAAAGTATCAAAAGAATCACTACCGAGATACTGCCTCGTAGTCTCAAATCGCAAAACAATTCACAATCTTTCCTTATATCACTGCGGGAGCCTTGCATTTAGTTTTCAAAAATTATTTTTTCCGAAATAGCTTCCCGCGTTTTAGCCTACCCTATCTCACCACATGCGTTTCAACCCCAATCCTTATACCACGGCATGCGTATCTATATCACAACGTATCACAAATAGCACCTCAAGTGCCCAATATCACAACTTTCTAAAGAAATCAACAATAATGGTGTTTCCACAATAAATAGCCCATGGCTCGACCACAATATGCACAAGAGTCTCAACAATAACATCCGGAAGTGAATAATTCAACAAGTTTGCCTCAATGTGAATCACAACTTTACAACTTTGCCTCAATGTGAATCACAACCTTTATAACTCAATACCAATTTCAACAACAAGATATACCAAGAATAACAACTTCAAGTACAGAACTCAACAGTTAAATAATGAATAAGGAATAGAGGAAACAATAATATCAACTAAACATGCAAAGACAATTAACAAGTAAGAGATAAGATAAGTAGAGCATGTGAAGATAGACTAATGATGATTAATATAACACGTTATGGTAGCTTAATTAAAGGCATGAAAGGAATCTACATAGCTAAAACCGGTCAATTACCATATTTAGCCCGTGTACACACTCGTCACCTTGCGTACACGGCTTTCACATGTCACAATTAACACAAACCAACACCAATCATAAGGGGTAAACCCCCATACAAAGTTAGGCAAGACACTTACCTCAAAACACACTACTCAATCCACTGGTAAGCCTTTCCCTCAATTATCCAACTCCGAATGGCTCGAATCTAGCCAAAACAACTTCATACCAAAAATATATACTATAAGAAACTATTTCGAACAATAAATTTATGATCTTTAAAGAGAAATAAAAAATCAACTCAAAAGGTCAACCCCGGGCTCGCATCTCGGAGCCCGACCAAAATTACAATATCCGAATACCATTCGATAACGAGTCCAACCATACAAGAATTACTCAAATCCGACTTCAAATCGCCTTTCAAATCCCTAAAATTTAGCCTAAGAAGTTTTCACAATTTTCCCCCAAATATCCAACTCAAATAACTAAGTAAATGATGAAAATAGTAATGGATTCGTGTAATATAGCCAAAACCGAGTTAGAATCTCTTACCCCGATGATTTTCTTGAAACACTCTCGAACAATTGCTTCAAACCAAGCTCTCTAGGTCCAAAAATGAAAATGAGACCCTCGAACTAAGCCTATTCTGCCCAGTGATTTCGTATCTGCGAACCCACAGCCGCATCTGCGGCTTCGCACCTAGGAAATTTCCATCGCAGGTGCGGTCCTCACTAAGGTCTACCGCTCTCCGCTTTTATGAACAAAATGCGCATCTGCACTTCCGCTTAAGCAGACACATGGGTGCTTCTGTGCACGCGCTCCTACGGACGATGTCCGCTTCTGCGATAATAGACCAAGCTGGCCCAGTCCGCATCTGTGACCAGCTCCCCCGCACCTACAGTCCCATGCCTGGGCAGCCCTTTCCGCTTCTGCTCTCTAGCACTCACACTAGCCAATCCGCACCTGCGACCATTCCCACCGTAAATGCGATGATACCAGAGTGGCTGATGCTTCAGCAAAATGATTAAGTCTAAAATTGTTCCGGATTCAATTCGAATCACACCCGAGGCCCCCGGGAACCTGTCCGAATATATCAACAAGTTCTAAAACACATAACGGACCCACTCGAGGTCAAAAATCACATCAAACAACGTCGATTCAACGAATCGCAACTCAATTCAAGCCTATTGAAACTATGAACTTCCGACTTTCAAAACTAATGCCGAATTATACCAAATCAACTCCGATTGACCTCAAATTTTGCACACGAGTTCTAAATGACACGACAGACCTATTTCAACTTTCAGAATTGGAATCCGACCCTGATATCAATAAAGTCACCTTACGGTTAAACTTCTCAACCTTCCAAACCTTCAACTTTTTAACTTTTGCCAATTTAAGGCGAAACGACCTACGGACCTCCAAATCAACATCTGAACACGCTCCTAAATCCAAAATCACCATATAAAGTTATTGGAACCGTCAAAACTCCATTCCGAAGTCATCAACACAAAAATCAAACTACGGTTAACTCTTTCAACTTAACCCTCCAACTTAAAGACTATGTGTCCCATTTTACTCCGAAACTCACCCGAAACCAAAACCAAACACCCCCAGAAAACCACATAACTATAATACAACATAGAGGAGGCAATAACTAGGGGATCGAGGCTAAAATACTCAAAATGACCAGCCGGGTCATTACTCCTCTCCCTCTTAAAACAAACGTTCATCCTTGAATAAGTATATAGACATACCTGAAGTAGTGAAAAGATGAGGATACCGGCTACGCATATCATGCTCGGTATCCCAACTCACCTCCTCAACTGGCTGACACCTCCACTAAACTTTCACTAAAGCAATGTTCTTCGACTTTCGAACATGCCTGTCCAAAATTGCCACAAGCTCCTCAACATAAGATAAATCCTTGTCCAATTGGACTGAGCTGAAATGTAACACATAAGACGGATCATCGTGATACTTTCGGAGCATAGAAAGATGGAATATTGGATGAAATACAGCTAGACTAGGTGGCAGTGCAAGCCTGTCAGCCAACTTACCAATCCTCTCAAGAATCTCAAAAGATCTGATATACCTAGGGCTGGACTTGACCTTCTTCCCGAACCTCATAACTCCCTTCATGGGCGAAACCTAGAGCAAGACCCGCTCCCCAACTATGAATACATATCATGAACCTTCTGATCCGCATAACTCTTATGTCTTGATTGGGCTGTACGGAGCTGATCTTAAATTAATTTAACCTTTTCCAAAGCATCTTGAACCAAGTCAGTACCCAATAGCCTAGCCTCACCCGGCTCAAACCAACCCACCGAACACCGACACCGCCTCTCATACAAGGCCTCAAAGAGAGCCATCTGAATGCTCGATTAGTAGTTGTTGTTATAGGCAAACTCCGCAAGCAGCAAGAACTGATCCCATGAACCCCCGAACTCCATAACACCTGCACAAAGCATATCCTCCAATATCTGAATAGTGCGCTCGGACTGTCCGTCTGTCTGAGGGTGGAATGTTGTACTCAACTCAACACGTGTGCCTAATTCAAGCCGTACTGCCTTCCAGAATCGCGATGTAAACAGCGTACCCCAGTCAGAGATGATGGATACCGACATGCCATGAAGTCTGACAATCTCACGAATATAGGCATGAGTGAGTTGCTCTGAAGAATGAGTAGTCACCACTGGAATGAAATGAGCCGACTTGGTCAACCTATCCACAATCACCCATACTGCATCAAACTTCTTCTGAGTCCATGGGAGCCCAACAACGAAATCCATGGTAACTCGCTCCTATTTCCATTGGGAAATCTCAAGCTTCTGAAATAACCCACCTGGCCACTGATGCTCATACTTCACCTGCTGACAGTTTAGGCACCGAGCTACATACTTCACAATGTCTTTCTTCATTCTCCTCCACCAATAGTGCTGCCTCAAGTCCTGATACATCTTAGTGGAACCCAGATGAATGAAGTACCGCGAATTGTGGGCCTCCTGAAGAATCAACTCAGGAAAACCATCTATATTGGGCACATATAGCCGGCCCTGCATCCCAACACACCATCATCCCAATAGTAACCTCCTTGGAATCACCGTTCTGAACAGTGTCCTTGAGGACAAGCAGATAGGGGTCATCATACTGACGCTCTCTGATACAATCATATAGAGAAGACCGAGAAACCACGCAAACCAAAACTCGACTCGGCTCCGAAACATCCAATCTAACAAACTGGTTGGCCAAGGCCTGAACATCCAATGCTAATGGCCTCTCTGCTGCCGGTAGATATGCTAAACTGCCCAAGCTCTCCACTTTTCAACTCAAAGCATCGACCACCAGATTGTCCTTGGTGGGATGATATAGAATGTTGACACCATAGTCCTTAAGTAACTCTAACCATCTACACTATCGCATGTTAAGATCTTTCTGTTTGAACAGATGCTGTAGACTCCGGTGGTTGGTATAGACCTCACAAAAGACACCGTACAAATAGTGCCGCCAAATTTTCAAGGCATGAAAAATAGCTGCTAACTCAAGATCGTGGACATGATAATTCTTCTCATGTACCTTTATCTTTCTAGACGCGTAGGCAATCATCCTACCGTCTTGCATCAACACCGCACCGAGGCCAACACGTGACACATCACAGTACACAGTGTAAGACCCTAAACCCATAGGCAACACCAACACTGAGGCTAGAGTCAAAGCAGTCTTGAGAATTTGAAATCTCTCCTCATACTCCTCGGTCAACCTTAACGGAGCACCCTTATGGGTCATAGGTGCAACAATAGATGAGAAACCCTTAACGAAACGACGGTAATACCCCACCAAACTTAGAAAGCTCTGGATCTCAGTAGCTGAAGATGGTCTGGGCCAATGTTGCACTGCTTCAATTTCGTTCAAATCTACCTTGATTCCCTCACTCGACACTACATGACCCAAAAATTCCACCGAATCAAGCCAGAATTTACTCTTTGAATATTTTGCATACAACTTGTTTTCTCTCAAGACAATCCTCAGGTGTTGCTCATAATCCTCCCGACTCCGGGAGTACATCAAGATGTCGTCAATAAACACAATGACGTAAAAGTCAAGATAGCGTTGGAATACACTGTTCATCAAGTGCATGAATGTTGTTGGGGGTGTTGGTCAGCCAAAATGATATAACAAGGAACTCGTAATGACCATACGAGTCTTGAAGGCTGTCTTCAAAAATCCGGATTCCGAATCTTCAGCTGATGATAACTTGACCGCAAATCAATCTTTGAGAACACCCTGGCACCCTGTAGCTAATCAAATAGGTCATCAACGTGTGGCAATAGATACATGTTCTTCACTGGAACCTTGTTCAACTGTGGATAATCAATACACATGCGCATAGAACCATTATTCTTCTTTACAAACAAGATCGGAGCACCCCAAGGTGACACACTAGGCTGAATGAAGCCCTTATCAAGCAGCTCTTGCAATCTCCTTTAATTCCTTCAACTCTGCTGGGGCCATACAATATGGTGGAATAGAAATGGGCTGAGTGCCTGGTAAAACACTCAATGCCAAAATTGATATCCCTATCCGGCGGGATGCCCGGAAGATCTACCTGAAATACATCTAGATAGTCCCTCACTACCAGAACTAACTCAACTGTAGGAGTATCAACACTGACATCCCTCGCAAAGGCTAGATATGCATCACACCCCTCCCCAACCATCCGTTGTGCCTTAAGGAAAGACACCACCATGCTAGGAACATAATCCAAAGTACCCCTCCACTCCAACTGCGGCAAACCTGGCATAGCCAACCTCACCGTCATGGCGTGACAATTAAGAATATCCTGATAGGGATACAACCAGTCCATGCCCAAAATAACATCAAAATCTACCATACTGAGCAATAATAGATCAACTCTGGTCTCAAAACCACTAAGAATAACTAAACACGACCGATACACATGGTCAACAACAATGGAATCTCCCAAAGGCGTGGACACATAGACAGGAGAACTCAAAGAATCACGGGATATACCCAAATACAGAGCAAAGTAAGATGATACATATGAATAAATGGATCCTGGATCAAATAAGACTGATGCATCTTTATGACAAACCGAAACAATACATGTGATAACTGAGTCGGATGCAACCGCCTCCGTCCTAGTCTGAAGAGCATAACATCTAGCCTGGCCTCCCCTCTAGGGTGACCCCTACCCGCCCGACCTCCATCTCTAGCTGGTTGTGTAGGTGGAGCAGCAATGAGTGCGGTAACCATGACCTGAGAAGTCTGGGGGCCCTATAGAATACGTGGAGCCTGAGTAGTCTGTGTAGGTGCACCCCTCCTGAGTCTTGGGTAGTCGCTCACCATATGACAAGTATCACCACACTCAAAACAAGCTCTCAGGGGACGTGGCTGCTGAAACTGGCTTGGGCCTGGTCGGCTAGACTGACCGCTGAAAGCACCCCGTGCAGGAGGTGCACTAGACAGTGGCGGTGTATAATGGGCAACCTGAGACCTGGGAGTATCCGGAATATCACTGGAAAGTGGAAGTGCTGAATGAACAAGACGGCTCATATACCTCAAAACATGCTACTCAATCCACTAGTAAGCCTTTCCCTCGATTATCTAACTCTGAAAGGCTCAAATCTAGCCAAAACAACTTCATACCATAAATATATACTATATGAAACTATTTCAAACAATAAAGTTATGATCTTTAAAGAGAAATAAAAAGTCAACTCAAAAGGTCAATCCCGAGCTCGCATCTCGAAACCCAACTAAAATTACAAAATCCAAATATTCATTCGATAATGAGTCCAACCATATAAGAATTACTCAAATTCAACTTCAAATCGTCTTTCAAATCCCCAAAAGTTAGCCTAAAACATTTTCACAATTTCCCCCAAATTTTCAATTCAAATCACTAATTAAATGATGAAAATAACAACGGATTCGTGTAATATAGCCAAAACCGAGTTAGAATATCTTACTCCGATGATTTCCTTGAAAAGCTCTCAAATAATCGCCATAAACCAAGCTCTCTAGGTCCAAAAATGAAAATGAGATCAAACCCTCGAACTAAGCCTTTTCTGCCTAGTGATTTCGCATCTGCGAACACAGCCACATATGCAAAATTTCCATTGCAGGTGCGGTCCTCACTAAGGTCCATCGCTCTCCGCTTCTGCGAACAAAATATGTATTTGCGCTTCCGCTTCTGTAGACACAGGGGCGCTTCTGTGCACGCGCTCATGCGGACGATGTCCGCTTCTATGATAATAGACCAAGCTGGCCCAGTCCGTATCTGCGACTAGCTCCTCCGCACATGTGGACTTGCAGATGTGGAAATCACCTCGCACCTGCGATCCCAGGCCTGGGAAGCCCTTGTGCGCTCTAACACTCGCACTAGCGAGTCCGCACCTGCGGCCATTCCCACCGTAGGTGCGATGAAACTAGAATGGCTGATGCTTCAGCAAAATGATCAAGTCTAAAATTGTTCCGAATTCAATCCGAATCACACCCGAACCCCCTGGGATCCTGTCCGAATATACCAACAAGTTCCAAAACACAAAACAGACCTGCTCGAGGCCAAAATCACATCAAACAATATCGATTCAATGAATCGCAACCCAATTCAAGCCTATTGAAACTATAAACTTCCGACTTCCAAAACTAACCCTAAATCATACCAATCATCTCCGATTGACCTCAAATTTTGTATACAAGTATTAAATGACATGACGGACCTATTCTAACTTTCAAAATCATATTCTGACCCCGATATCAATAAAGTTAACTCACGGTCAAACTTCTCAACCTTCCAAACCTTCAACTTTCTAACGTTCGCCAATTCAATCCAAAATGACCTATGGACCTCCAAATAAATATCCGTACACGCTCCTATGTCCAAAATCACCATACGGAGCTATTGGAACCATCAAAACTCCATTCAGGAGTCATCTAATACAAAAATCAAACTATGGTCAACTCTTTCAATTTAACCCTCCAACTTAGGGACTATGTATCCTATTTCACTCTGAAACTCACCCAAAACTAAAACTAAACACCTCCGTCAAATCACATAACTATAATACGAATCAGAGGAGGAAATAATTAGTGGACCGGGCCAAAAATACTCAAAACGACCAGCCGAGTCATTATATCACGCCCGACCTAGTGCACACATCTATGCTGAAAGTTTCTTTTCTGCCTTCTTTGGGTACATCCCACATTTTTCATGCTTAATCTCTCCAACCCGCTCTTTTAGGGCCCTTGCCTTGAATTCAGAGTGTGCAGTCAACTCGTCTCTAGGTGCTCCCGGTGCTCCATCCATCTTGAAAACCACCCTTTCTTCCCCCGCTCTTAGCATGAGCTGCCTTTCATGAATGTCCAGAATAGCTCTGCCAGTAGCCAAGAAAGGTCTCCCTAAAATCTCAGGGACCTCCCTATTTTCTTCCATATTCACCATGATGAAGTCCACAGGGAACACAAAGTTATCCACCCGAACTAGCATATCTTTCACTATTCCTTCAGGTATGATTGTGGTCTGATCTGCCAGCTGCAAAGACACATGTATAGATCTAATTTGTCCAATATCTCCCTCCAATTTCTCGAAGATAGAAAAATGCAAAAGATTAATAGAAGCACCTGAATCACACAAAGATTTTTCAAATTTAGTACTTCCTAAAGAGCACATTATAGTAAAACTCCCTAGAACTCCACACTTTTGAGAGAGCTTATTTTGCAGAATGGCATTACAATGCTCTGTGATCTTGACAACCGATGTCTCTTGCACTGTCTGCTTATTGGACAATATCTCCTTCAAGAACTTAGCATAAGTTGGCATCTGAGAGAGCACCTATGTGAATGGTAGATTAACATGCACCTGCTTGAGCATATCTAGAAAATTCCCAAATTATTTGTCTAGATTCTCTCTTCTCTGCTTCTAAGGAAAAGGTAAAGCAGGCATATATATACTCTCTTCAGTCTCCTTATTTATTGAATTCCCATCTTTCTTCTTCTTCTGAGCTCTATTCTTCCCCTTCTTCTTCAGACCATCATCTACGATCACTTCACCTTCTTGAATGTTGCTATTTTTCTGCTCCTCCACACTCTCTACTGTTCTTTCAATCAACTCATCCTTTTGTTTCTACATAGGGTTCTTCAATACAAGCCCACTCCTCAAAGACACCGCGTTTATTATCTCTTTTGTATTTCTTTCAGTATCGGCAGGTCGAGTTCCTAGAACCCTCTCAAACAATAGATTAGCAAGTTGCCCCACTTGTCTTTCCAAGTTTCGAATGGATGTGCCCTATTCTCGGATAGTTGTTCCCTATTCTCGAATAGTTGTGCCATAAGTTTCAAGCTTCGCATCTGTCTTAATAATAAATGCCTTTATTATATCTTCCATGCTAGATAGATTAGACTATTGAGGATAGTACTGCTTCCTCTGCTGATTTAGAAAACCTGAAGCTCCTTATCCCTAGGGTCTAGAGTTATTCTATTGCCATGCATTCGCACTACTACTAGGTGAACTCCACAAAAATCCGAGGTGTCTCTGCCCTATGGAGTTAAAATTGTTGCTACTTTGGTAGTTGCCTCTGTCAAATCTCCTTACAACATTTTTGGATGTCTCATTCCACAAAAATTACAAATCGAGGATGACTGGTTCTGTACCTTGACTAAGGTTAACTTTCTTATCTCTCTGGCCATGGTGTCTAGCTGGGCTTGCACTGATGTGTTAAAACCCACTTGATGTACCCCAGCCTTTCTCCTTCTCTCGTTATCATCTGCAGGCCATTAATTTATATCTTCAGATAATTCATTTAGAATTGCAACAATCTCCTCAGGAATTTTCTTCATCAAAGGACCTCCAACTGCATTGTTTAGCGTTCTCCTGCCAGAGGGTGTCAGACCATCCCAGAAATCTTGGAGTTGCATCCACAAGTCTACTCCATGATGCTGACATTTTCTCACAATATCCTTAAATCTTTCCCATGCTTCAAACACCGTTTCTGTATCTTTCTGCTCGAAGTTGTGGTTCTTTCTATGAATTTTCCGTGTTTTTGCAACTGAAAAATATTTTTCAAGGAACTTCTTTGTCATGTCTTCCCAAGTTTGAATTGACCCAATCGGCAAACTCATCAACCCGTGCTTAGCATTTTCCCTCAGTGAAAACGGACATGTCCTTAAGTAGATAGCATCTTTCTATACCCCGTTGTGCTGGAATGTATTCATAATCTCATCAAAATCCATCAAACGAGTGTTTGGATCTTCGTTGGGTTTGCCTCGGAAGACACAATTGTTCTGAATGGTCTAAAGTAGTCCTTACTTGATCTCAAATAATTGGTTACGATCGGAGGAGGTCGCACACTAGATACTCCTTGGTTGTAGACTGGTAACGACGCCAAAATTTGACGAGCGCAAAACACAATACGAAATTGATGATCGCTAGCCAAATATAGTATAATATTATTATCGTCTCCACAGGGATTGGATTTAAATAATGTTCAAGTAATTTTTAGTTTAACGCTATTCAGGATGATTAACACTTTGATTGGAATAATTATGAACTAAAATTAACTATTAAAAATTAGAGCAATTAACAATTGATCACAAAGATTTAGAGAGTAAAGCAATGGGTTATTACCAAGATGAAGAATAAGGATTTTGACATGATAGGTGCAAGAATACTATCCTGGATATGATACTGTTATATTTCACTATTGAGATTCTATCGATTCTCATGAATTTAATAAGTGATTAGCTTATACTTCCGATTTAGACTCCTCTCTCAATTAAATCTAAATCTTTCAAATAAACTAATGTGAACTGCGGTGAAACTTGCAAGAATCTATTGGTAGAAATGATCTAAGAGAAACTTCTCGCGAATATTTCTCAATCTTAATTTAAACAGTAGCTCAAAAACCTCTTTCGATTTCTTCAAAGAATCACCAAAATAAACTAAGGCATACACTGCAATAATATTCAATAAGATGTTCCTCTTTCGATTAAACACAACTAATATTAAAGCTCTTCCAATAAATTTAAGCAATTAAATAGTAGTCTAATTCATAAACAATAACCAAGTCACCAAATCATGTCAAACCCTAGGGTAAACTACTCCATAGATATGGAGAAAGTCATCACAAAAAGAGTTAAAGAATAAGAAAGTATTAATCCAACGTTACAATTTAAACTCATGTATTGAATTAGTAGAAGGAAGATGAATTCGTGTGTCTTTAAGCCTCCAATGCTATCCAAAAGCACCCAAGGTCAAACGTCCTCTAAAAATTTTGTATTTGGTGTAATATACCATGTAGGAACGGGCCCGAATGAAATTATCCTTTCCAAGTCGAAGTGGAAAAACTGGACCGCAAAAATACACTACTGCGTCGCGCTAGTGGAAATATAATAGATTTTTGTCAGACAAGCCATTTTGCACTGCCACGTCATGCCTTGCGGTGCCCCATGCGGCGCGGTAGTATAATTTTCTCAGAGTAATTTCTTTCATGCATTTTTTGATATCCAGGCTTGGTCCTCGACTCCCGAACATGATCTCGATTTAATTCCATGGGCCTTTACTTAGACTTCAAAGCTCCAAATTGTTCGATTTAGTTCCACAATATCTTCTTAATTCGAAATCATGTCCTGCAAGGCATAAAATACGCAATAAGTGAAAATCACCATTAGTTAAGCTTAATCACAAGTAAAGTGTCACGACCCAAAACCACATGACTGGCCACCGATAGCCGGCACACTACCCGACCCGAGCAAACCAAACCATGTGATGTATCCAAATCATATGCATGAAAACCAATTTCACCGCGGAAGCTCCTTGAAAATCATATACATTTTCAAGTTAGATGATAAAATATTTTCCTATTAAAAATCACCTATAACGCCTTTCATGATAATAACAATAAGACTAAGTAAAATAAATATATTTTTATGTATGTTGTGTTGTCACGACCCAAAATCCTAACCTGTTATGATGGCACCTATCGTGGTACTAGGCAAGCTGACATTTATGAAATAACTCCAACACTTAACAGAAAATGGATTTAAAATAGTTTAAATGATAACAACTTCTCATAAATAGGATAGAAAATCCAAAATACAATGCAAAAATTCCCAACATCGGGGTGTCACTGAGTACATGAGCATCGATACATCACAAGTTTGGAAAACACTATCTAATATAGTCTAAAACGAAATACAATAAGCAAAAAGCTAGGGAAGGAGAGACAAGGTCTGCGAAACACCGGCAGCTACCTCGAAATCTCCACAAGATCAACTGTGCGCGGAAATCAACATCCACCATGTCCGAAAATACTTGAATCTGCATACGAAGTGCAGGGTGTAGCGTGAGTATAACCAACTCTGTAAGTAACAAGACTAAATAAAGAACTGAAAGTAGTGACGAGCCTTACAGTTATAGTTTAATTACAGTGATTTTAACATAGAAAGGTAGGCATGCTTTCAAGTTCAACAATTAAGGCCAAAACAATAATTTCATGCCAAGTTCAACTGAAACAGAGTGTAATAACTTTCAGAAATTTTCAAGATAGTGATACATGGCAGCTAAGTGCAAAAAATATGAAATCAAATGCATCCTCTCTTGGCCACAGTCACTCAGCCCTCTCATTCACTTAGCACTCGGCACTAGCACTCAGTAGGTACCTGCGCTTACTGGGGGTGTGTGTAGACTCCGGAGGGACTCCTTTAGCCCTAACGCTATAATCCGCACAGACAACTCACATGCTGCACGGATAACTCACATACTATAATATAATATCTAGATCCGCATGGACAACTCACGTGCTGCACAGACAACTCACGTGCTATAGTATAATATCTGGATCCGCACGGACAACTCACGTGCTATAGTATAATATCTCACAATCAGGCCCTCGACCTCACTCAGTCAACAACCTCTCCAGTCTCTCGAGCTCTCAGGAATCATAATAAGCAGCCTAGAAAGCAATGATATGATGCATCAAAATGAACAATAGAGACTGAGATGTAATATATAAATAAACTGTGACTGAGTTCAAAACAACAATTTAGCAGATAATTCAACATGTACATGACCTCTGTGGGTCCCTACAATGCCAACACGTAGTCTAAACATGATTTGAGGTTCAATTTCTCTAATACATGGAGAATGTATAGATAACAACAGATTATAAACCTACACAGTTCTATGAAATTTGACCAAGTCACAATTGCTATGGTGCACGCCCACACGCCCATCACCTAGCATGTGCGTCACCTCAAAACCAAATACATGACACGTAATACGGGATTTCGTACCCTCAAAACCATATTTAGAACTGTTACTTACCTCAATCCGAGCCAATCTCTACTCCAACACATCCTTACCTCGCTAAAGGGCCTCCGAATGCCTCAAATCTAGAAATAAACAATGCGATATAATCAATACGCGTTAAAGGAATCAACTCCATAAGAAAATGCTAAGCTATTAATAAAAATCAAAAATCGGCTCAAAAGCTGGCCCCTGGGCCCACATCTCGAAATTCGATAAAAGTCACAAAACCTGAAAGCCCACTCAACCACGAGTCTATCCATACCAAATTTATCAAAATCCGACACCAAATCGTCACCCAAATCCCCAAATCAAATCCTCCAAATCTCTAGCCTCAAACTCCCAATTTACACCTTAAATACACACCAACTAGGTGGGAAAAGTAAAGGGAAAGCATCATTATTGATAAAATATGAGCACAAGGGACTTACTTCAAGAATCCCCTCGAAAACCCTCTATATAATTGCCTAAATCGTGCTTGAAATGTTTGAATTGAAGCCAAAATCGTGAACCCTTGTATTTAACTTTCTGTCCAGCACTTTCGCTTCTGCGGACACTTAACCGCATCGTTAGCGTCGCAGAAGTGATCAAAATTCCACTTCTACGGTGAACCACTGGAACTGGGTCTTCGCTTTTGCGGTCCTTTCCCCGTTGTCGCGCCTCTTTTTCTAGAGAAATCGGGCTTCAACGTGTGACAACTCTTTTAAGGGAGGGTATTAAAAGATAAGAGTTGCCACCTAACGGTTTTGAGGTGCGTTAGGGCACCTATTATGCAAATAACTCTGTTTGACTAGTCAACGCGATCAAAGATCGTGCAAGGGCTCAAATTACCTCAAAGAGAAGGTATTAGGCACTCTTCGAGGTCCACAACTGTGGGTCCCGGCCGAACTTAAGACTATGTGGATTACGTAATTAGGCTAGGTGATCAGATAAACAAAGAAATATAAAAGTCGAAGAGTTTCATTATAACACAATGAGAATTGGTATAAATATTAAGGACTAAAAGGATATGACTACAATTGTCTATATTAAATGACTAAGTGTGAATAACGAGTCTATAAAGGGGGGGGGGGGGGGGGTCCTAAGTCTTTTAGCCTAAAGGATCACCCCGTGCAACATAAATAATACTTCGCAACTCCTTTTAGATAGGAGTTGCACATATTATTCAGCGGGCACAGACTATCATCTCCTGCTACCCGATTACCATGTTGAAGTTGTTTACCTAAAGCGTTCTAATTCAATTCTAAGTCGTGTCCTATGCGTGCACTACCCGTCCCATGCCTAGGGTCCAGGAGGCTTTGGACCTCTATTTGGGAGGTTCTAGACTTACTTAGGTTGCTCAAAATGATAAAACTAATCGCGCATACAAAACAAATAGGACTAACACACAATAGCAAAGAGTGGCTCATGTTAGCCTCCACACATAAACAAAGAAGCACGCGGACGGATGTTCATATTAAGCGGTAGAACATTTAGAACTTAAAACTTAGAGTCCTTTGGTCCTATAAGCATGATCTCTATGTAATTCCATATCAAACAGGTAATGTTGCATTTTTAGGCTAATGTACGAACATATTGAATCGTTATAAATCCTATAGGCATGGTTTCTAAATGATTCTGAGTTTTTAGCAATGTACATCAACGGATTTGCAGATTATAAACCTATAGGCATAATTTCTAGATTATTCGCGCAAAAGGCAGTGAAACGACCCCAGAATCATGAATTACCAGCGCTAATTTTATAGACGAGTTTCTTAGGCAGGTGACAGTGTCTTAGAAGCATGATATTTAATAGTTGGCAATTGATTTTATATAGTTTTATCCCTATAGGCATGCTATCTATGCGAAGCAGTACAAACGATATGGGCAGTTGATTGATTATTAAACCTATAGGGAAGGTATCTAGATGAGCAGTACAATGATAATTGAGGCAATTGATAGACTAGTCATTCGAAGTCCTATAGGCATGGCACCTAGGTAAGTAGAATATTGCATTGCTATGCCTTATAGACATGCTATCTAAGAAAGCACAGTAGTAGAAACAGGTACAACAAATACTTGAAATAGCATGCGTTGGCAAGTTAAGTGATGTGTGTATGTGTGACTCCTATACGCAGGCTTTCTATTCATGAAGTTAAAAACATGTAAAACCAAATAGCGAATAGATCACATAGATCCTATAGGCATGCTTGCTACCATTTATGTGAGAATTAGAGTACCCTATCCCTTTTTACTAATCTCCCCATCTGTTTTTGTTCACAAATTATTACAGACCCCAAAATAATGAATACAAGCGCAAATATTATATATTAAAAGGCTATAAGACCAATACAAAGAACAGGCCCAAAAGAATATAACCCAGTAACACCTGGGCCTTCAGCAAGCTTCTCCTTTCACACGAACAATGAACCCAGGACCCAACATGTTTCAGAGTGAAAATGTATCAGCTACACACCCAGGGCCATACACAAACTCATACCAAGCTTAAAGGGGAAAACCATACATGATAACCAATTGACAGTCCTAAAGCCTATTAAAAATGGTCATGATTCTTAGAAGCTAAGGGAACAAGATTGGTTAAACAAGAGGGCTTAAGAAGCAAGTCTATTGAGCTAACAGGACAAACACACACATGCTAAGCTCTCAGAAATTAAGTTTAGCACAAGACATTAACCAAAATAGGTCAGAAAAGACTTTAAACAAGTGAGCCTTATTCAAAATAATTATAATTAGAGGGATATGCAATTCCACGTAAAGAGGACCACGAGCTGCATAGCAACAAACTAATAACATGGTCTACCACAAACCTCAACAGTGTCCTAACTCATAAGAATATACAACACTTAAGGGGGAATGAGACATGCATGCATAACCATTCGTGCCAATTGCCTAGACATGAGGGAAACCAACATAACAATTTGTCCTAGAAGCCATTCTGAACCAAACATGCAACAAAACGTAAATGGCATGGAAACATGCTTTAGCTAATCAATACAGCTTCAGAGATCTATAATTTGGGCAAGAAGAATTCAACAAGGTCTAGAACACAAATATTGAAATACATGACAAGGTAGGGAACGCACATTAGTCTGGAAGTACGTAAGAAAACTGGAATCTATTCCGACAATGAAAAGATATTACATATACTGAAGTCTACTGAATTCAACTAATAAGGAACATAGAGCTGCAGGGGATTGTTAAAAGAAATATAATGGTAGTAAAGCATACAGTATCAGGGGTCCATGAATAGCAGGGAAACTGAATCATGCTTACAAAATTTAAACAACATTAGCACATAGAACACACATGTCATAGACAAACAGAAAAGAGAATAGTTAACATTGTAAGAGTCAAAGACACTAACCAGTAGCAAAGTTAAACGAACAAAAGTGTGAAGAATTTAAAATACTGGTAGCAGCAATTGAAAGAGAATCCCAAATTCCCGATGCTTCAGAGTTCACAAGAGCCTCGAGAAGGGCTCCGAGCAGTGCTTGCATCGGAGGAGGTTATTTTAACAGTATTATGGCCTTGGCTTTCAGCCAGCCAATAATTCAATGATTCCAGAAAATATTCAAGTGTCTTAGAAGAAGTGAACGAGTGAGAGAAGAATATAGTGAGAGTAATAATAGTCAAAAATTAGGTCCCTCTAAAGGGAAATCGGGAAGGGTTTATATAGTAGCCAAAATCAACATCCAAACAAGGAAACATAATTAATCGAACATAAATAAGGAAATAAAAGCATGCAAAATCATTTATAATCAATTTAAGAGAAAATCAAGTAAACCCTAGTTCAAAAGAAAAGCACAAATGGTCAAAAATCTCACTGAATCAGACCATATAGCCTGGTAGTGAGTGCATATAAACGAAATAACATCTAAATCTCAAAGGTTAAAGGCAGTGGAACCCGATTTGGGGATTGATACTTGCCAAAATTGAGGCAAGTACTATGTAACACCATAGTCTTGTAGGAAACGATGAGATGATCCATAAAAGGTAAGAGGATTGTAGTAAGAATCTATGATTTGATTGGATTTGGAAGAGATTTGAGTGAGGCGACCAGGGTTTGAGAGGAGAGAGTAGAGAGGATTTTAGGGCGGCGGTCTCAGGGAAATGGGGTTAGGGATTCTGGGTTGGGCTAATTAAAAATGGGGAATGAACGAGGGTTTTTCCAGGATTAAAACATTGAACGGGACGGGTCATGAAGATGGGTACCGACCAAATTTAGTAAGGGATTGTTGGCTTGGCCTGGGGGTTGTTAGGCTAAGGATTTGGGCCAAATTTGGTCCGAAATTGACTTAAAATTGGGCCATAGTTTAAATACACAAAACTTATAAAACAAATAAATTATAAAATTAGTTAATAAATAGTAAAAATATTACTTATGCAGTAAAATGATTGGAAATAGTAATTTAGCATTATAAAAATATAAAAATACTATTTTGGCTCAAATAATGTAATAAAACGCACTTATGCATGAACATAGGCTATTATTGTAAAAATTACATAAATAACTAAAATATAGATGTAATTATATAAAATAAAGTAAAAATATTATTAAACACACACGTGGATATAAAATAATAAATTTAGATGATTAAGTCATCATAGATAATTTAAAGGGATAATATTTAAATAATTTAAATGGAAGAAAATTAATTTTAAAACTCTAAAAATTGCAGAAAATTATGGAAGGTACTTGTATAAATTTTGTAAATCAAATAATGATGCAAAATTGACATTTTGAAAATATATATACTATTTGAAAAAATGTGATGGTAAAATTAGGTATCAACAACTGCCTCTCTTTACCCGGGAATGATGAAAGAGTTGTCGGGTAAAATAAAATGATAACCGATTTTGGCCGAATTGAGTGGGGAATGATGTGATTGAATAAAGGGGGCGAACTATGTTTCCTGAGTTTCCTACATATCCCTGGTGTTATGAAAATCAGGCCGTGTGTAGTTATGGATCCAACGGCGAACAAAACTGACAGATTTGTTATAAGAATAGTCGTATGTTTCGAAGAGGTTCTTTTGGGTAGGATAGTGTTGTAAGTAACGGGCAATCTTAGATGGAGTCATGAATGCAAATTTTGGACGTTACGTGTGTATGAGGCAGATATTCAAACGGTCATGGAGTAAAAGGTAGTCAATTATTGGTAGTTGGTTACGTTCGAGGTAGTCAAAGGATGTGAACATTATGAACGGAAACTGGAGCGAATATTGCTCCCGTTTGTAGAACAGTTACCTCCTAAATTACCTGCAAAACATAAAATACAGTGCATGCAAACATATATGGGTCATTGCGACAATTTAAACATGATGCGAATTCCTTTTGGACCATGAAGGTTATCTTTGGACGATGAGGATGATATCCTTAGATCATGACGTCCTGGGCCATGAAGCGTATGATAAGGGATTCACAGGCCATGAAATGGTGTCCTCGGGCCATGAGGATGATGCCTCTGGATTATGACGCCTTTGAATAATGATATGCAGTTTCGAGAGATCCTCAGGCCATGGAATGGTGTCTCCTGGCTATGAGGATGGTGCCTTCGGACCAAATGGCGATATATCAGCCTATGAAATGCAAAGATATGATGCTTAGTTGTATGTGAGGACAAGACAAGGCACGACTTAGTCTTATATGAGATAAGGGCAGTGCTTAGTCCTATGCGAAGGAAGTGGATAGTGCTTAGCCTTATGCAGTGTAATGGAGACATTGTTTAGTCTCATGTAAGGAAAGGAGACAATGCTTAGTCTCTGACAAGGAAAGAAAAAAAGTTAGCCTCATGCAAGGAATAGAGACAATGTTTACTCTCATGCAAAGGAAGGGAGATAGTGCTTAGTCTCATGCAAAGAAAAGGCAGTGCTTAGCCTTATGCAATTACGGAGGCAATGCTTAGCCTCATGCAAGAAATGGAGACAGTGCTTAGTCTCATGCAAAGAAAAGGCAGTGCTTAGCCTTATGCAATTACGGAGACAATGCTTGGCCTCATGCGAGAAGTGGAGACAGTGCTTAGTCCCATGCAAGGAAAGGCAGTGCTTAGCCTTATACAATGAAAGGCAGTGCTTAGCCTTATGCAATTACGGAGGCAATGCTTAGCCTCATGCAAGAAATGGAGATAGTGCTTAGTCCCATAAAAGGAAAGGCAGTGCTTAGCCTTATGTAATAAAAGGCAGTGCTTAGCCTCATGCAAGAAATGGAGACAGTGCTTAGTCTCATGCAAAGAAAGGAAATGCTTAGCCTTATGTGATTACGGAGGCAATGCTTAACCTCATGTAGTAAATGGAGACAGTGCTTAGTCTCATGCAAATAAAGGCAGTGCTTAGCCTTATACAATTACGGAGGCAATGCTTAACCTCATGTAGGAAATGGAGACAATGCTTAGTCTCATGCAAAGAAAGTCAGTGCTTAGCCTTATGTAATTACGGAGGCAATGTTTAACCTCATGTAGGAAATGGAGACAGTGCTTAGTATCATGCAAAGAGAGACAGTGCTTAGCCTTATGCAATTATGGAGGCAATGCTTAACGTCATGCAGGAAATGGAGACAATGCTTAGTCTCATGCAAAGAGAGGCAGTGCTTAGCCTTATGCGATTACCGAGGCAATGCTTAACCTCATGCAGGAAATGGAGACAATGCTTAGTCTCATGCAAAGAAAGGCAGTGCTTAGCCTTATGTAAGAAAAATAATGATCAACTACGAGGGAGTAAAGTATTTCTTAGCTTGATGTGTTTGCATTTAGCAACTAGTCGTCATGAAGGTAGTGATTTCACTGTGCGTATGTATCTACAAATATTACTGTTGTGTATATCGTACCTGCATTCAAAGGCAAATTATGAGTTTTTTGCGAGGGACGGTTGGTTCGTGCTCTTGATTCCCTGCTTTGCCTTCATTCCTGTCTTGGGGTCCTGCTTGAGTTACCCTAGGTAACATTTGGCTGCCGCAGAAACGAAGTTTTCAAAATGCATGTATGCACTTGATAAAATTATTTGCAAAGTGTAGTTGTTTTGAAATATATGATAATGCATGAGATCAAATATGCAACCTCTTTGCTTTAGAATTTTGAGGGTCCTTCTCAAAATTTTGCCCCAGTTTAAATGCATACTCCTGACAATACATCCCTTGGCCGTTACACGCGTGGTGAAATCGGAAAAACTCGATATCCTGCCCCAGTTTCTGATCATGGGAAAATGAAGATTTTATTAGTATGTGACTGAACCCACAGGGCTGCCTACGTATCCCCTCTTAAACGGGAATCGGGTCAAGCGTATTCAGTTACATCAAATGGAAAAATGCAAACAATATTAAACATAGTATCTCTTGACTGCGTCTGAATTGATAGGTTTCAGCCAAATCTCTCTGTCCATTTCTGCAAGTATAAGTGCTCCTCATGTTAGTACCCGATGAACCATGTAGGGACCTTGCCAGTTGGGTGAGAACTTCCCCTTGGCTTCATCCTGATGCAGGAAGATTTGCTTTAGCACCAATTGCCCCGGTGTGAACTGCCTTGGTCTGACCTTTTTGTTAAAGGCCCTTGTCATTCTGTTCTGGTAGAGTTGACCGTGACATACCGCATTCATTCTTTTCCCATTAATGAGAGCTAGTTGTTCATAACGGCTCTGTACCTATTCTGCATCGCTGAGCTCAGCTTCTTGTATGATTTTTAGAGAAGGGATGTCTACATTAGTAGGAAGAACCGCTTCAGTACCATAAACCAGTAGGTAGGGAGTTGCCCCAGTTGATGTGCGAACTGTGGTATGATATCCAAGAAAAGCAAATGGCAACTTCTCATTCCATTGTTTGGAATTGTCCACTATTTTCCTCAATATCTTCTTGATGTTCTTGTTGGCGGCTTCTACGGCTCCGTTTATTTGCGGCCTATATGCTGTGGAGTTCCTATGCTTGATCTTGAATGTTTCACATATGGCCTTCATCAAATCGCTATTGAGATTGGCAGAATTGTCAGTAATGATTGACTATGGTACTCCAAATCGACAAACAATGTGGTCCCGAACAAAATCCACTACAACCTTCTTACTTATAGCTTTATAAGATGCAGCGTCAACCCATTTTGTGAAGTATTCTATGGCCTCCAGCATGAACCTATGCCTATTTGAAGCAACGGGTTCGATTGGGCCGATGACATCCATACCCCAAGCGGAGAAAGTCCAGGGTGAACTTGTTGAGTTCAGTGGGTGGTACTCGTATCATGTCAGCATGTATCTGGCATTGGTGACACTTTTGAACATACTTGATGCAGTCTATTTCCATAGTCATTATGAAATACCCTACTCTTAATATCTTCTTGGCTAAGGTGAAACCATTCATGTGCGGTCCACAAGTTTCGGCATGTATTTCCTCGAGCAATCTGGATGCCTCCTTGGCATCGACACATCGTAGTAACCCCAGGTCAGGAGTCCTTCTATATAGAATTCCCCCACTTTGAAATAAATGGTTGGCTAATCTTCGAAGCATGCGCTTCTGAGTATGGGTAGCAATCTCTGGGTATTCTCCCTTTTCCACATACTTCTTGATGTTGTGGAACCATGGATTTCCGTCAATCTCTTCTTCAACGTGAGCACAATAAGCGGGATGTGTATGAATCCTTATTGGGATAGGATCAATGAAATTCTTGTCCGAGTGCTGTATCATGGAAGACAATGTAGCTAACGCATCTGCAAACTCATTCTGAATCCTAGGAATATGTTTGAATTCTATCTTTGTGAACCTCTTGATCAGCTCTTGTACACAGCGCAAATATGGCAGTATTTTGATGTTCTTCGTAGCCCATTCCCCTAGAACCGGTGTACCAAAAGATATGAATTTCCAATTACCAGCAACTCCTGAACGTTTATGTCAATGGCAAACTTGAGCCCCAAGATGCAAATCTCCTATCCTTCCATATTGTTGTGCATGGAAACCTGGATTTTGCGGATACCGGATAGTGTTGGCCGGTTTCTGATACTAAAAGAGCCTCGATACCTACTCCTTTGAAGTTTGATGCTCCGTCGAAGAACATTGTCCAACTATCATATGCCTCGGTGATACCTCCTCATCGGGAAAATACGTTTCCAATGGTTTGTATTGTCCGTCTACGGGATTTTCTACCAGATGATCTGCTAATGCTTGCCCTTTGACTTCCTTCTGAGTTACATAGATGATGTAAAACTCGCTCAACAGTATTTGCCACTTTGCTAACTTACCCATAGACATGGGTTTCTGAAAGATGTATTTTAGCGGATCCATCCTTGATATGAGATATGTAGTGTATGTACAGAAATAATGCCTCAATTTCTGAGCTATGCACATCAGAGCATAGCAAGTGCATTCCAGCAAAGAGTACCGGGCTTTGTAAGGTGTGAATTTCTTGCTCAGATAATATATCGCCTGCTCTATTCTTCTAGTTTCATCATGTTGTCCCAAAACACAACCAAAAGCTTCATCCAATACGGACAAATAAAGCAGCAGAGGCCTTCCTGGTTCTGGTGGGACCAGAACAAGCGGTTTAGATAAATTCTCCTTGATTTTCTCAAAGGCTTTCTGGTATTCTTCAGTCCAACTTGTTGCAGCATCTTTCCTCAGCATCCTGAATATTGGCTCACATATCACAATTGACTGGGCTATGAAGCGGCTGATGTAATTGAGACGCCCTAAAAAGCTCATCACATCTTTCTTATTCTTTGGAGGTGGTAGGTCTTGGATAGCCTTGACCTTTGATGGGTCCAACTCAATCCCTCGGCGACTGACGATGAATCCTAACAATTTTCCCGCAGGGACTCCGAAGGCACATTTTGTAGGATTCAACTTCAAATTATATTTTCGAAGCCGGTCGAAAAACTTCTTCAAGTCTGCTATATGATCCAAACTCCTTTTAGATTTGATGATAATGTCATCCACGTACATCTCTATTTCCTTATGTATCATGTCATGGAAGACGGTTGTCATGGCTCTCATGTAGGTGGTTCCTGCATTCTTCAAACCAAACGGTATCATTTTGCAATAGTATATCCCCCACGGTGTGATGAAGGCCATCTTTTCAGCATCCTCTTCATCCATCCAGATCTGATGGTATCTTGAGAAATAATCCACAAAGGATTGGAGTTCATGCTTGGCACAGTTGTCAATCAATATGTGTAAATTAGGCAACGGGAAATCATCTTTGGAACTTGATCTGTTTAGATCTCGGTAATCAACACATACTCTAACTTTCCCGTCTTTCTTCGGAACTGGCACAATGTTGGCCAACCAAGTCGGGTATTCGACCACTCTAAGAACCTTGGCTTTGATTTTCTTAGTGACCTCCTCTTTTATCTTCAAACTCATATCCGGCTTGAACTTACCGGTGGACACATGGGATTAGTGGGTAGCTTGTGAGCCACTATAGATGTGCTCAAACCAGTCATATCATCGTAGGACCATGCGAAGATATCTTCATATTCTTTTAGGAATCTAATGTACTTTTCCTTCTCTGATGGTGATAGATGAATGCTTATACGTGTTTCTTTGACCATTTCGGAATCCCCTAAGTTAACGGTCTCAGTTTCCTCCAAATTAGACTTTGGTTTGTTTTCAGAGTTTTCCACTTCTCTTATGATTTCCTCAGGTATTATATCATCTTCCAGATCCTCTAAATCACTATCCTTATGTTGCGTTGTCTCATTACATGTCTCAGTCGTAGGTTCATCGGGATAAGTAACAATAATGCTGAAAAAGAAAATGTAAAGAATAATAATAAATACAAAAAACAGTAATGCATTAATAAAATCTTTAAACGTCAACAAGTACGGCTCGATGACTCGAGCAATTATTTCAAAACAAAATACTGAAAAATGTCTCAAATGCTCAAAACTATTTTTTTAAAAGTAATTCATGCTAATTTGCCAGGCTACCCAGGAACTCGTCGGGCCCGGGATGGTGCAACAGTCCAATTCTTGAGAACAACTCCTTTCTCCACGGTCTGAATAGTAAGGTCTTCCTCCTCCTCCTCCTTCTTAACTATTGCACTGCAGTCGATATCCTCTTTCTCTAGAAACAACTTCCTCATGCCCGCTAAAACTTCATCTTCTATCATGTCAGCTTGATAGAATGTCTGGTGTAGAGGTGGTACTGGTTGTTCCAGTGGATAATAAGGACCATGCCATGGTGGTGACCAATCCTGGTACTCCTTTCATGTGTATTCATATCCGAGTCCAAAAGTCATGCCATGACGCTGTGGTTGTACGGGTTTGGTGATCCCTTGGAGATTTTTGCCGAGACCCTTGCCAGGTTCATACCCTGTCCATAGCAGCATGCTTTCTATCTTATTGCTCCACCATCGGTCTTTTTCAATTACGTTGACTCGCTCAATGCGATGGTATGTTTCTCCACCCAGCTTCTTTCTGTTTTCGATGAATGGAATAGTATGATTGGTGTAGATAGGGTTACTTCCATCTCCATGAATGATCACCTCCTGATAATTCCACTCAAATTTCACAGCCTGATGCAGGGTTGAAGCCACTGCACCAACAACATGTGTCCATGGTCGTCCCAATAATAGGTGGTAAGTAGAAGATATATCCAGTACCTAAAACTCGACATCAAACCAAGTCGGGCCCATCTGTAGACTGAGGTTGATCTCTCCAATGGTAGCTCTCTGAGATCCATCAAATGCTTTCACATTCATGCTTCCCATCCGTATCTCATGCAGGCCTTTACCTAATCTCTTTAGAGTAGTCAGTGGGCATATGTTGAGACTTGAACCCCCATCTATCAGGACCCTAGCGATAAACTTATCCTCAAATCGCATTGTGATGTATAGTGCCCTGTTGTGACTCAATCCTTCTGGTGGTAATTCATCTTCATGTAAGGTGATTCTGTGACTCTCCAATACCTGTCCGACCATGTTATCCATCTCCCCACTAGTGATGTTGGTGGGTACATAAGCTTCACTCAACACCTTCATCAAGTATTCCTGTGTGTGTCTGAGTGTTGCAGCAGTGACAAGATGGATATCTGAGCGGGAGTTTTGTTCAAGTGGTCAACAACAAAGTACTCTCTCGCTTGCACCTTCCTCCAAAGATCATCCTTGCCAGTTTCGACAATAGGTGGCTTAGATGCAACTTCCTTCCTTGTTCCTCCCAGGTTCTCGGGTGTGTAAACTCGGCCAGTTCTAGTCATACCTTGTGCTGCCTATGTTTCCTCTACTTTTGCTTTTCCTTTTATCCTTGCTTTCGCAACATAGTCTCATGGGATGACATCAGACTCGTAAGATGGCGTGGGAGCTACCATCATGGTAAAGGGTGTAGATACCTCAACTTTAAAAGGCGCCTGGTTGGACCACAACCAGCGTGAGGATGACTAGAGACATTTTAGGAGCATCTCCCCCTCGAATGAGTCCTATTGACCCCTCCGAGTCCCATTATTCATCTGTCTCTATCATATTCACTCCCTCACCTCTATGATCCGGGAGAGGATTGTTACGAACATTTGGTGCAGATTTCTTTGCCTGTATAACCTTAGTGTCGATCAATGTCTGGATTTTATCTTTTAATATGCGGCACTCATCAATGGTATGACCCTTCATGCCTGAATGATAGGAACATGTCTTGTTGGGGTTGATCCACTGGGAAGAATTATCCATAGCAATGGCAGGAATGGGAGTGACATAACTAGCAGCCTTCAGCCTCTCGTACAGTTGGTCTATGGGTTCGAAAATTGGGGTGTATTGTCTAGGTGGTCTTTGGTCAAAATTTGGTCGTGGTTTTTGGTAGTTTTGGCGGGCGGGTGGTGGAGAATGGTAATATGCGGGTTGAGTATTATAGGCATGATAGGTGGTAGCAAGTTGTTGGTATCTGGGGGTGAGGGTTGGTATGTGGGTGGAGGTGTTTGGTATGTGAGAGGAGACTTGGGACCCTGGGCTACCATTACGGCACCTACTTCTTTCTTTTTGGAAATACCTCCTGATTGTAAAGCTTTGTTCATGGCCTGAAGCATCTCGAAGTTGGTTACCATCCCACTCTTAATCCCTTCTTCAATTCTTTCTCCTAGCTTGATGATGTCAGAGAATTTGTGATTTTCTATAACCATTAACCTTTCATAATACTGCGGGTATTGAGCTCTGACGAAGAACTTATTCATTTGTTCTTCTTCAAGTGCTGGCCTTACTTTCGTGGCTTCTGATCTCTAACGAGTAGCATACTCGAGGAAGGTTTCTGTTGGCTTCTTCCTGAGGTTTTGAATGTAGAAAATGTCTGGCGTATTTTCCGTGTTGAATCTGAATCTGTCCATGAAGTCTAATGCCATGCTTACCCAACTAACCCACTTCTTCGGGTCTTGACTGATTTACCAAGACAAAGCATCTCATGTGAGGCTTCGCATGAACAACTTCATACGGATTTGCTCATTCTTGCCCACTCCTATAAGTTTGTCATAATATGTTCTTAGATGCACTTTCAGATCACCAGTCCCATCGAAAATTTTGAACTTGGGAGGTTTGTAACCCTCCGGCAATTCCACATCTGGCTGAATACATAGGTCCTCATAGTTTAGACCTTAAACGCCTTTACCAATTTCAACATTCTGAACTCTATGAGTGAGCTTCTTGAGTTCTTTCTCCATGTTCTTAATGAGCATGTCTTTTTCAGTCGATTCGGGTATGTATAGGGCTTGTTGCGGAGTATGGGGTAACGTTTTCACATATATCGGATCACTTTGGTAGACTCTAGGAACTTGGGTATAAGGGTGGTCATTGGTTGAGTTTTGGGGATCAGGAGTAGGTTGTGGTGCATTATGGGGAGTGTGATAAGTAGTGGTTTGTAGGTATTGAGCTGGATGATGAGGGTGTTGTTGAGGAGTTGGTACTGGTGGAGGATTAAGGTTCTGAGGAGGTGTCGGATACTGGTGTGGTGCAGGAGGATTTAGTGGTGGGTTTTGGTTTTGTATGTTTTGTGGTGGTGTCTGGTTCTAGGTAGTCGGATTTTGCTGGTTAATGTCGGGGACATTGAGAGTGAGGGAAAGGTTTGCCAAGTTTCGGACCTGCTCAAGTTCGCCTTGTAGTTCCAAGATTTTCTGTTCCAGACGTAAGACCAATTCATTATGTGCCGGAGTACTTCGACCATCCGAGGTTTCAACGTTTTCTGCCACGATAGCATTGTATTTTCTGATACCACTCAAATCATCCATCTTCCCTTTTCCTTTGCCTTTGGGATCGCTTGGTGGAGGAGGAGGTGGAGGATCTCTAGATCTAGTGTGATATGTTGACAATGCCAGTATGCACGAACCAACCTTGGGGAATGGGAATAATCAAAAGAAAAGAAAAACAAAACAAAAGTTAGCCAAGTTGGAAAGAAATATTGAAAGAATGCTTGTGGTATTAAAACATGTTTTGCAAAGTCATGCAATAATTCGCGTCCTAATTTGGGGGACCTCATTATGCCTAAGGTAGGCCTAAGCGACACATAGACTTGGAAACACTCGATGCCAATAATTGCGTCATTTCATTAATGCAAAAAATGAGGCAAATCTTTACTAAATAAACAACAATAATAAAGTTACTAATGACATTTAGCCTTATTACAATCAAAATCTAAAGCTAAGCTAGAAAGCAGTAAAGAATATCATTTCCTAGTCTACTGTAACGACCAGGTCGGTCGTTTTGAGAATTTAAGTCCCGTTCAGAAGCATAAGGTCTTGAGCAGCTTTGTATTATGTATAGTGACTTGCGTGCGTTGTCGAGTTCAGTTACCGGATGATTCAGAGTCAAATCGGAAAAAGGATTCTAGTTTTGGAAGCTTAAGCGGTTGACTGAAATTTAACTTTTATGTAAACGGCTCCGAAATAGGTTTTGGATAATTCCAACAGGTTCGTATGGTGATGTTGGATTTAGATGTGCGTCCAGATTTGGATTTGGAGGTCCGTAGGGTAATTTGTAGCATTTCAACGAAAGTTGGAAAAGTTGAAATTTTGAAGGTTGAAAGGTTTGACCAAGAGTTGAATTTAGCTATATCAGGGACAGAATATGATTCCGAGAGTTGGAACAACTCCGTTATGTCATTTGAAACTTGCCTGCAAATTTTGACGTCATTCCGGGTTGATTTGATAGGTTTCGGCACGAGTTTTTGAAATTGGAAGATTTGAAAGTTCATAAGTTCGATTCATGGCGCAATTTGTAGTTTCGGCTTTTTTTGATGTGATTTGAGACCCCGAGCAAGTCTGTGTTTGGTTATAGAACTTGTTTGTGTGTTTAGACGGGATCCCGAGGGCCTTGGGTGTGTTTCGGATGGGCTACAGGCCAATTTCTTCTATTTTTGGACTGTTGGTTTCTGCCATCTGATTTCCTTAATCGCGGTCGCGTCACTTCTTCCGCATTCGC
Source organism: Nicotiana otophora (assembly GCA_000715115.1). Lineage (NCBI taxonomy): Eukaryota > Viridiplantae > Streptophyta > Magnoliopsida > Solanales > Solanaceae > Nicotiana > Nicotiana otophora. The sequence continues at coordinate 101,344 of AWOL01S0001332.1, forward strand.
GTAGTGCAATTTGTGGAGAATGAATTATTGTTCTTCGCGTTTGCATGATTCCATTCGCGATTGCGAAGGTCTGCTTTTCCCTTCTTCGCGTTCGCAGCCGTCTCTTTGCGTTCGCGTAGCTCAGTTCCTGGGCCGTCAATTTCCTTATTCGCGATCGCGTAGCACTAATTCCGGGCAGTAATATTTTCTTCTCCGCATTCAGGAGCTTGTCTTCGCGTTCGCGAAGCACTTCTTGGCAACCTCATTTTTCTTCTTCGCGAACGTGATCCTTCCTCCGCTTTCGCGATGCATAATCATCTGGACAGAATATAAGATCTTCAAATCGAGGGTTAGGTCATTTTTATCATATCTTGACTTGTAAAGCTCGGTTTTGAGCGATTCTTTGTGAGTTTTTCAAGAAAATCGATTGGGTAAGTGTTCTTCACCTAGAATTTATTTTATTCCATGATGTTATCTTTATTTTTACCATTTAATTTGTGTTTTGAGTTGAGGAAAATGGAGGTTTTTGAAGAAAATTTTCAAAATAAAAAATCATGATTTGAGGGACGAATTGGTATCGGAATTTGATAATTTTAGTATGGTTGAACTCGTATCGGAATGGGTGTTCGGGTTTTATAAAATTTATCGGGTTCCGAGGTGCGGTCCTGGGGGTCGACTTTTGGGTCGATTTTTAGATTTTGATAAAGATTGAGGCTTTATGATCCGGAATAGTTTCTTATGAGTTTTATTTGTGCTTTGAAGTTATTTTAGTTAGATTTGGCCGCCCGGAGGCCATTTCACCCGAGAAGTGCATTTTTAAGTATCAGCCTATCTTCTTTGAGGTAAGTATCTTGCCTAACTTCGTGTGGGGGAACTACCCCTTACAATTTTAGACTTCTATGCTAATTGTAGTCCGTGTACGCGAGGTGATGAGTGCGTGCTCGAACATATTTGTGGAAAATTGGCCCTTTAGGGTTCTTAGGCCCTTGTATTCACTGAATATGCAGTTGTTCTTGTTATGATTACACTTCTTAATTACTAGTTTTACCTCTACCTTCTTAATTAGATTTAATTGCTTCTTGATTCACTCTTATTGCTTATTTGATTCATATGTGCCTTAACTGAAATTGTTGCCTTTCTATTGCCATGTTATCCTTTCCCTAACTGCTTATCTTTATTTGAAATTATTACTATCTCTTCTGTATTTGTCTAGTCTTAATTGAGGTTATGGTTATCTTTCCGTTGCTTCTTCGTAGCTGAATTTGTTGTACCTTTTTCCTAATGGCCCAACCTTAAAAGAAGTTAGACATCATATATTTTAGTTGACTTGTCCTTATTTTGAATTATTTGACTTGTGTTAGCTCCCTCGTTGTCGAACTGTATATTGTGGACCGTTGTTACATAGTATTTCCTTTCTTCTTGAGTTGTTCTTATTATGACTAGCATTCCCGTTTGTGGCTAGTCCTTGTGAATTAGTTCCTCCGTTTCTTTGAGTTCTGGAATCTCTGAGTTGACTTATTTGTCGTATCCTTGTATTATTATCATTGTTGCTGTTGTACTAGTTGTTGTGATGCACGAGATTTCTCCGTGCGGTTGTTGTTATTGTGATGCACGAGGTTTCTGCTATGCTATTGTTAATATTAATATTTGCACATGCGGCGTGACAAGGCGGGCTATATATATGTGGGTTGCTCATGTGGCGAGACAAGGTGGGAACATTATTATGCACATGTGGCGAGACAACGCGGGTATTTATTTTGTTATTGCACACGTAGCGAGACAAGGTGGGTTGTATTAGGGATTGATTTTTGATGACTTGTGATAGCTTGGGGGCATTCTTGTTGTTGATATTTTTGTAGTGGTGCACTTACCTGTGTGAGTTCTATCTTGTGGAAAATTGTGAGAAAATATTCTACGTGTTGTCCATTTCTTTTCCTATACTTACTAGCTGGCATGAACTATGTTAGTACACTTGCACAAGCATACACGTAGTTAAACACTCTTATCGATTAAGAGGTTTTCTTGATATTGTTGAGTATAGATGCACACCCTTGTTTACTTACCTTCTATGTGAGAATGGCTCTATTTGGAACGTGAGTCATCAGTGCGGTTATAAATTTTAATGAGAGCGAAGGATGCTAAGTGTTAGGGTTCTGGAATTGGGACCCGTAAGTTGTGAAAATTCTAAGGTTCGGTACCTCGTGGAGGTTATTGGCTAAAACCTGGTGTGAAAGCGTCGTTTTGTTGAGTTGTTATTTGCCTTTCATTTATTTATGATCACCGGATTTAGACCGTGTTTCCGTACATCTACTGTATCATTATTATGGTATTCCGCTGATAGTTGTTGTTTTCCTTTCTTACTAAAATTACCGTATTATTTGCCATTTCGCGTAGTCCTTATGTAGATATCATACTCTGTTGTTCCTATACTTATACTTGTTCAGGTTATTTAATCCAGTAGGTGTCTTGACTGTACCTCGTCACTACTCCACTGAGACTAGTCTTGACACTTGCTGGGTACCACCGTGGTGTACTCATACTGCACTTCTGCATATGTTTGTGCAGGTCGAGGTATTTTTGAAGTCTGTTGATCATTAGCTAGTTGTGCGGATTGTTGGTGTGGAGACTCAAGGTAAACATGCTACTGCGTTCGTAGGCTTCGGAGTCACCTTCTGATTTGTATTCACACTATTAACTTTATTTCAAACAGTCGTATTTAGAAAATTGTAGCAAACTCTGTAGAGCTTATGACTTGTACTACCGGTTTTAGAAATTATAAATTTTATAGAGATTTCTATTTCAAAAATTGTTAGATGTTATTTAATTATTATTGTTATTCAATAAAGTTTAGGGTTACCTAGTCTCTAAGACTAGGTGCCATCACGATACCCAATGGAGGGAAAATTGGGTCGTGACATCTACTTGGTCCCTGAAGGACCTTCCCCGTGCTTGGCTCTTTTGACTCCATCAATCAGGTTCCCCAGATCACGTATATCCAACAGTAAGTAAGCCTTTTCTAGTTTCCCTCCTTCACTGCCATCCGTGCTTTGACAATTTGAGAGTCTCTTCCTCATCTTTCCTTCAAGCTCCATAAATCCTTGGTCCAAGTATTCCAACCTCTCTGTTGACTTAGTGGCAATTTCTTTCCATTATCTTATTGCTTCCATATTCACTTTGTGTTGTTCCAAATGTTTAGCTTCAGACTCGAAAACCCTTTTGTGCAGCCTTCTATACTTAACCTGTGCCTCAGCAGCATCATCTATGATCCTGTCTTTCAGATTGACTTCTGGCTTGACGTCTCCCGCTATATCGTCCACCAACCACGATGGATAGAAGTACACATGACCGGCATGATACCTGTCTGGCTCAATGGTTTCCTTTTCCACAATGATCTTCTGGTTCCACATATGTTGCGCCTTGAACTTGAATGGAATGACGTCCCCTTTGAAATTTGCCTTGCATTGGACCATGTTGGAAACTCGACGAGCATAAGGATAGATGCCTCGCAACCCTATCAGTACCAGATGAGTAGTCTCTCTTGACCTGATGATGAACTCACTGCTAGGAAACCACTCGAACATCCAAAGTACTTGCTTGTTTGTCAGATTGCTGAAGAAACGCACCCAGCTTACAACATTTCCAGGTTGTGTAAACCTGTTTGGGATAAATGTCATTTTCTTTGGGTGATGGTAAGCTATTTGGTCATTCAATGACCATCGCCGAAGCTCTTGACGATATTCTCCTCTCTAAAAGTGTTCCAATAGCCAAACTTGTAGTAACCAATTACAACCTTCGAAGTGTCCAAATCCCTGCTTGCAACGATCTAGAGCGCGGTATATTTCAGCTAAAATCGTAGGGACGATGGTATAAGTTTGTCCTTCGATGCCTTCCATCGAAGTCCTAGCGACCATGGATAAGCGGGTATGGATCCTTCCCCCTTTCATTGGAAATATCAACAATCCCAAGAAGCAGACGATGAACACATAAACCCGGCAATGCATCCAACCCAAGGAAATAATGGCAAGTTCATCATGATGAAGACGATATGACTTGCTATGCCCATACCATTTGTAAAGAAATTTGAAAGGGATGTATGACTTCTTTAAACAGGGAAGCTCATCATTTTTCTTGAAATCCAGCATTTTTAGAAAACCGCGGGGGGTGCAATTCTCTAGAACTAGTAATCCCAGACTATCCCATGGCAACTTAGCAAAGCCTCTTATTTCTTCTACGAGAGGAGTCATTTCTATGTCGCCAAAATGAAAGACGACCCTTTTCTCATCCCAGAACATGGTAGAGGCCTCAATCAATGACCTATTTAGCTGAATGATTAGCAAGGATGACAGGTTACCCAATACTCTTCTCACATGGTTCTTGTCGCAAGGTGCAAGGTCTTTCCACCAGTCGAGTAGCAAGGGTGGGATGTTTTGGACCATACCGAACCCGGGGACCTCGTACCTCATTTTATGCAAACATACAAAAGTTATGCCCTTGCGACACATTGGCTATTGACGCAATAATGATCAACACATTGGCTCATTTTCTCCAAGAAATGCACATAATATGATAGTTTCCATTGGGATTGTGGAAATCCCGTCGGACTTTAAACAAGGTTTATCTTAGTGGGTTGTTAAGTTAAAAACGCTCCAATCCATGCTAGGTTTAGCATGATGCATGTACATTTTAAGTTGGAGTAGGGTTTCTAGAATGGTCTAGACTGGTACTCCCAAGTGGACAACTTGAGAGGGAAAGGCACGAGACCGTCGATTGCACCACTGATCGACTAGTCTAGCGCAAATAAGCCTTTCCGATTTAAAAAAGGTAGTTTCGGAAGAGCGCGAACACTCATCAAGCGCCGCTATGTTGATAATTGACACGAGTGGAGTATGATGTGGAGCATGCTTTATGCAGAGATAATAACACGTTGCCAAGTATTTGCATGATAAAATATGTAAAAGCAGTAAATAAGATAGCAAAAGTAATCATGGAAAGAATAGAAAAGAAAGACAAAAGGAAGAAGTCAGTTTAGTCCGTAGAATATATGCAAGAATGTAATAAAGTAAGCAAGGAAGTAGGCATGATATAGCAATTTTGACAAGATAAAAGAGCGGTCATAGCAAGTAAAGGTGAATAGGGGGAAAGGATGTGCATGTCATAGCAGATTTAAACAAATAAAGGTGAGTAGGGGAAGGGATGTGCATGTAACAAAGAAAGTAATCCACATAAGCCAAGTTCATTATGGTAAAAGCCTAAGTGTAAATCCCCAGCGGAGTAGCCATGCTGTCGCGCCCTTTTTCGTGCGAAATCGGGCTTCAATATGTGACAACTCTTTTAAGGGAGGGTATTAAAAGAGAAGAGTTATCACCTAACGGTTTTGAGGTGCGTTAGGGCACCTATTATGCCAATAACTATGTTTGACTAGTCAACGCCACCAAAGATCGGGTAAGGGCTCAAATTACCTCAAAAAGAAGGTGTTAGGCACTCTTCGAGGTCCACAATAGTGGGTCCTGGCCGAACTTAAGACTATGTGGATTACGCAATTAGGCTAGGTGATCAGATAAACAAAGAAATATAAAAGTCGAAGAGTTTCATTATAACACAATGAGAATTGGTACAAATCTTAAGGACTACAAGGATACGACTACAATGGTCTATATTAAATGACTAAGTGTGAATAGCAAGTATATGTGGGGGGGGGGGGATCCTAAGCTTTTTAGCCTAAAGGATCACCCCGTGCAACATAAATAATACTTTCCAACTCATTTTAGATAGGAGTTGCTCATATTATTCAGCGGGCACATACTATCATCTCCCGCTACCCGATTACTATGTTGAAGTTGTTTACCTAAAGCGTTCTAATTTAATTCTAAGTCGTGTCCTATGCGTGCACTACCCGTCCCATGCCTAGGGTCCATGAGGCTTTGGACCTCTATTTAGGTGGTTGTAGACTTACTTAGGTTGTTCAAAATGATAAAAGTATTCGAACATGCAAAACAAATAGGACTACACATAATAGCAAAGAGTGGATCATGTTAGCCTCCACACATAAACAAAGAAGCACGCAAACGGATTTTCAGATTAAGCGGTAGAACATTTCGAACTTAAGACTTAGAGTCCTTTGGTCCCATAGGCATCATCTCTATGTGATTCTAGTATCAAACAGGTAATGCTGCATTTTTAGGCTAATGTACGGACAGATTGAATCGTTATAAATCCTATAGGCATGGTTTCTAAACGATTCTGATTTTTTAGCAATGTACAACAGCGGATTTGCAGATTATAAACCTATAGGCCTGATTTCTAAATTGTTCGCGCAAAAGGCAGTGAAACGACCCCAGAATCATGAATTACCAGCGCTGATTTTATAGACGAGTTTCTTAGGCAGGTGACAGTGTCCTAGAAGCATGATATCTATAGTTGGCAATTGATTTTATATAGTTTTATCCCTATAAGCATGCTATCTAAGCGAAGCAGTACAACGACATGGGCAGCTGATTGAATATTAAATCTATAGGCATGGTATCTAGATGAGTAGTATAATGATAATTGAGGCAATTGATAGACTAGCCATTCAAAGTACTATAGGCATGGCACCTAGGTAAGTAGAATATTGCATTGCTACGCCCTATAGACATGCTATCTAAGAAAGCACAGTAATAGAAATAGGTACGGCAAATACTTGAAATAGCATGCGTTGGTAAGTTAAGTGATGTGTGTGCGTGTGACTCCTATAGGCAGGCTTTCTATTCATGAAGTTAAAAACATGTAAAATCAAATAGCGAATAGATCACATAGATCCCACTATAGGCATGCTTTCTACCCATTTATGTGAGAATTAGAGTACCCTGCCCCTTTTTACTAATCTCCCTATCTGTTTTTGTTCACAAATTATTACAGACCCCAAAATAATGAATACAAGCGCGAATATTATATTTTAAAAGGCTACAGGACCAATACACAAAATAGGCCCAAAATAATATAACCCAGTAACACCTGGGCCTTCAGCAAGCTTCTCCTTTCACACGAACAGTGAACCTAGGACCCAACATGTTTCAGAGTGAGAATGTATCAGCTACACACCCAGGGCCATAAACAAACTCATACCAAGCTTAAAGGGGAAAACCATACATGATAAACAATTGATAGTCCAAAAGCCTATTAACAATGGTCATGATTCTTAGAAGCTAAGGGAATAAGATTGGTTAAACAAGAGGGCTTAAGAAGCAAGTCTATTGAGCTAACAGGACAAACACACACATGTTAAGCCCTCAGAAATTAAGTTTAGCACAAGACATTAACCAAAATATGTTAGAAAATACTTTAAACTAGTGAGCCTTATTAAAAATAATTATAATTAGAGGGATATGCAATTCCACATAAAGAGGACCATGAGTTGCATAGCAACAAACTAATAGGATGGTCTACCATAAACCTCAACAATGTCCTAACTCATGAGAATATACAACACTTAAGGGGGAATGAGACAGGCAGGCATAACCACTCGTGCCAATTGCCTAGACAGGAGGGAAACTAACATAGCAATTTGTCCTAGAAGCCATTCTGAACCAAACATGCAACAGAACTTAAATGGCATGGAAACATGCTTTAGCTAATCAATACAGCTTCAGAGACCTATCATTTGGGCAATAAGAACTCAATAAGGTCTAGAACACAAACATGGAAATACAGGACAAGGTAGGGAACACAGATTAGTCTGGAAGTACTTAAGAAAACTGGAATCAATTCCGATAATGAAAACATATTACATATACTGAAGTCTACTAAATTCAACTAATAAAGAACATAGAAATGCAGGGGATTGTTAAAAGCAATATAATGGAAGTAAAGCATACAGTATCAGGGGTCCATGAATAGCAGGGAAATTGAATCATGCTTACAGAATTTAAACAACATTAGCACATAGAACACACATGTCATAGATAAACAGAAAGGAGAATAGTTCACATTGTAAGAGTCAAAGACACTAACCAGTAGCAAAGTTAAACGAGCAAAAGAGTGAGGAATTTAGAATACTGGTAGCAACAATTGAAAGAGAACCCCAAATCCCCGATACTTTAGAGTTCACAAGAGCCTCGAGAAGGTCTCCGAGCAATGCTTGCACCAAAGGAGGTCGTTTTAACAGTATTATGGCCTTGGCTTTCAGCTGGCCAAGAATTCAACGATTCCAGAAAATATTCAAGTGTCTCATAAGAAGTGAACGAGTGAGAGAAGAATATAGTGAGAGTAATAGCAGTCAAAAATTAGGTCCGTCTAAAGGGAAATCAGGAAGGGTTTATATAGTAGCCAAAATCAACATTCAAACAAGGAAACATAATTAATCGAACATAAATAAGGAAATAGAAGCATTGAAAATCGTTTAGAATCAATTTAAGAGAAAATCAAGTAAACCCTTGGTCAAAAGGAAAGCACAGATGGTCAAACATCTCACTGAATCGGACCATATAGCCTGGTAGTGAGTGCATATAGACGAAATAACGTCTAGATCTCAAAGGTTGAAGGCGGTGGCACCCGATTTGGGGATTGATACTTGCCAAAATTGAGGCAAGTACTGTGTAACACCATAGTCTTGTAGGAAACGATGAGATAATCCATAAAAGGTAAGTGGATCATAGTAAGAATTCATGATTTGATCGGATTTGGAAGAGATTTGAATGAGGCGGCTAGGGTTTGAGAGGAGAGAGTAGAGAGGATTTTAGGGCGGCAGTCTTAGGGAAATGGGGTTAGGGTTTCTGGGTTGGGCTAATTAAAAATGGGGAATGAACGAGGGTCGTTGATCTTGAAAGATCAACGGCCGGGATTAAAAAATTGAACGGGGCGGGTCGTGAAGATGAGTACCGACAGGATTTATTAAGGGGTCATTTGGCTTGGGATGGGGGCTGTTGGCCTAAGGATTTGGGGCAAATGTTGTCCGCAATTGGCTTACAATTGGGCCATAGTTTAAATACCCAAAATTTATAAAAACAAATAACTTATAAAAGTAATTAATAAATAGTAAAAATATTACTTATGCAGTAAAATGATTGAAAATAATAATTTAGCATTATAAAAATATAAAAATACTATTTTGGCACAAATAATGTAATAAAACGCAATTATTCATGAACATAGGCTATTATTGTAAAAATTACATAAATAACTAAAATATAGATGTAATTATATAAAATGAAGTAAAAATATTATTAAACATACACATGGATAAAATTATAAATTTGTATGATTAAGTCATCATAGATAATTTAAAGGGATAATATTTAAATAATTTAAATGCAAGAAAATTAATTTTAAAACTCTAAAATATGCAGAAAATTATGGAAAGTACTTGTATAAATCTAGTAAATCAAATAATGATGCAAAATTGATATTTTGAAAATATATATACTATTTGAAAAAATGTGAGGGCCAAATTGGGTATCAACACCCGCATCTGCGTCCATCACTCCGCTCCTGCGACCACGCGGGTGCGGAAAACTCTTCGCACCTGCGACCACTTTCCTCCCCAAGTCTGGCCGCATCTGAGCTCCTTAGCTCGCACCTGCGAGCTCTCACCTGCAATCAAAGCTCCGCAGGTGCGATTACACCAGCAGACTTCAGCTACAGCAGTCCTCCAACTCAAACTTTGATCCGAAATCACCCCGAGGCCCCCGGGACCTCAACCAAACATACCAATAAGTCTTAAAACCTCATAGTCGATCCCTCAAGTCACATCAAACAACATCAAAAACACGATTCTCACATAGATTCAAGCCTAATGAAGTTTGAACTTCCAATTCTTACAAACGATGCCGAAACCTATCAAATCACGTGCGATTGACCCCAAATTTTGCATACAAGGCACAAATGACACCACAGACCTACTCCAACTTCCAGAATCGGAATCCGACCCCGATATCAAAAAGTCCACTTCCGGTTAAACTTTCCAAAAATTCCAACTTTCGCCTTTTTTAGCTTAATTCCACTACAGACTTCCATATCACAATACGTACATGCTCCTAAGTCTAAAATCACCTAACGGTGCTAACAGAACCATCAAAACTCTGTTTCGGAGTCATTTACTCAAAGATCAACATCCGGTCAATCATTTCAACTTAAGCTTTCAACCTTGAGACTAAATGTCTCATTTCATTCTGAAATCTCACCGGAACCGACCCAACTACCCCGACAAGTCACATAACAGCTATAAAGTATAAAATGAGTAGTAAATGGGGTAAGGGGGCTACAACGCTCAAAATGACCGGCCGAGTCGTTACATCCTCCCCCACTTAAACAAACGTTCGTCCTCGAACGGGTCTAGAAACATACCTGGAGTCTCAAATAGGTGTGGATATCTGCTCTGCATCTCCCGCTCGATCTCCCAAGTAGCCTCCTCAACTGGCTGACCTCTCCACTGCACCTTTACTAAAGCTATGTCCTTTGACCTCAACTTTAGAACTTGCCGATCCAAAATGGCCATCAGCTCCACATCATAAGTGAGATCACCATCCAACTGAACTGTGATAAAATCCAAAACTTGAGACGGATCGCCGACATACTTTTGGAGCATAGAAACATGAAATATTGGATGCACACTCAACAAACTAGGTGGCAAGGCAAGCTTGTAAGCCACCTATCCTCTGAAGTACCTCAAATGAACCAATATACCGAGGGCTCAACTTGCCCTTATTCGCGAACCTCTTAACACCCTTCATGGGTGAAACCTTGAGCGGTGCCTTCTCCCAAACCATGTAAGCAACATCATAGACCTTCCTGTAGGCATAACTCTTTTGTCTAGACTGTGTCGTGCGAAGCCGCTCCTGAATCATCTTAACCTTGTCCAAAGCATCCTAGACCAAGTCAGTACCCAATAGCCTAGCCTCCCCAGGCTCAAATGCCCCTACCGGAGATCTACACCGCCTCCCATACGAAGCCTCATACAGATCCCTCTGAATGCTTTATTGGTAGCTGTTGTTGTAGGCAAACTCCGCGAGTGGCAGAAACTGATCCCAAGAACCCCCAAAATCAATGACACAAGCATGTATCATATCCTCCAATATTTGAATAGTGCGCCCGGACTGTCCGCCCGTCTGAGGGTGAAATGTTGTGCTCAACACAACCTAGGTACCCAACTCTCCCTGCACGACTCTCCAAACTGGGATGTGAATTGCGTGCCCCGATCTAAAATGATGGACAATGGCATGCCGTAGAGGCGAACAATCTCTTGGATGTAAATCTTAGCCAACCGCTCTGAAGTATAAGTAGTGTGCGGACTTGGTCAGCCGATCCACAATCACCCAAATAGTATCAAACTTCCTCGAAGTCCGTGGGAGCCCAGCTACAAAATCCATGGTGATCCGCTCCCATTTCCACTCTGGAATCTCTAACCTCTGAAGCAATCCGCCCAATCTATGATGCTCATACTTACCTGCTGACAGTTGAGGCATCGAGCTACAAACCCCACTATATCCTTATTCATTCTTCTCCACCAATAATGCTACCTCAAGTCTTGGTACATCTTCGCTGCACCCGGATGAATGGAATCCGCAAACTGTGGGCCTCCTCAAGAATCAACTCACGTAGCCCATCCACATTAGGCACACATATCCGACCCTGCATCCTCAATACCCCATCATCCCCAATAGTAACATCTCTGGCATCACCATGTTGAACCGTGTCCTTAAGGACAAGCAAACAAGGGTCATCATACTAGCGCTCCCTAATGCGATCATATAAAGAAGACCGAGAAACCACATAAGCCAAAAATGTGCTCTGCTTGAAAATATCCAATCTGACAAACTGGTTGATCAAGGCCTGAACATCTAAGGCTAAAGGCCTCTCTGCTACTGGTAGATATGCTAAACCCCCCAAACTCTCAGCCTTGCGACTCAAGGCATCGGCCACCACATTGGCCTTTCCGGGATAATAGAGGATGGTAATGTTATAATCCTTAAGCAACTCCAACCATCTCCGTTGCCACAAGTTAAGATCTTTCTATTTAAACAAATGTTGTAGACTCCGGTGATCGGTGAAAACCTCACAAGGGACACCATACAAATAGTACCGCCAGATCTTCAATGCATGAGCAATAGTTGCTTACTCGAGGTTGTGGACAGGATAGTTCTTCTCATGAACCTTCAGATGTCTAGACGCGAAGGCAATCACCCTACCGTCCAGCATCAATACCGCACCGAGACCAATGCACGACGCATCATAATATACTATATAGGACCACAAACCAGTAGACAACACCAACACTGGTAGTCAAAGCAGTCTTAAGCTTTTGAAAGCTCTCCTCACAATCCTCGGTCTACCTGAACGGATCACCCTTCTGGGTCAATCTGGTCATAGGTGCTGCAACAGACGAGAAACCTTCTACAAATCGATGGTAATACCCCGCCAAGCCAAGAAAACTCTGGATCTCCGTAGCTAAGGATGGTCTGGGCCTGAAAGCAGTCTTCGAGATATCTGGCTCCCGAATCTTCACCTGATGATAGCCTGAATGTAAGTCGATCTTAGAGAACACCCTGGCACCCTGAAGATGATCAAATAGGTCATCAATACGTGGTAATGGATACGTATTCTTCACTGTAACCTTGTTCAACTGGCGATAATCAATACATATTCACGTAGAACCATCATTCTTCTTTATAAACAAGACAGGACCACCCCAAGGCGACATACGATACGGTGGGATAGAAATAGGCTGAGTTCCCGGTGCCAAGTCAATACCAAAATCAATATCCCTGTCGGGCGGCATGCCCGGCAGGTCTGCAGGAAACACATCTGAAAAATCTCGCACCACCAGGAAAGAATCAATAACAGGAGTATCAACTCCAACATCCCTCACAAAGGCCAAATAAGATAAACAACCCTTCCCAACCATTCGCTGGGCCTTCGCATATGAAATCACTCTGCTGGGAACATAGTCTAGAGAACATTTCCACTCAATCCTTGGCAACCCCGGCATCACCAATGTCACGGTCTTAGCGTGACAATCTAGAACAGCATGACACGGAGACAACACATCCATACCCAAGATCACATCGAAGTCCACCATACTAAGCAATACGAGATCATCTCTAGTCTCTAATCCCCCAATAGTCACTATACACGATCGATATACACGGTCCATAGCAATAGTATTACCCACTGGCGTAGATAGATGAACAGATGAAACTAAGAACTCACGGGGCATATCCAGATAATGAGCGAAATATGATGATACATATGAATAAGTGGAACCAGGGTCAAATAATGCAGAGGCATCCCTGTGGCATACTAAGACAATACATGTGATCACTGCATCGGAGGCAACAACATCTGGTCTAGAAGGGATAGCATAGAATCGGGACTGACTGCCCCCTGCTCGGCCTCCCTCTCTAGGGCGACCTCTAGCTGTCTAGGCCCCACCCCAAGTAGGCTGAGTGGGTGGTGTAACTGCTGGTGTTGGTGCCATCGGCCAAGAACTCTGTTGTGGAGCCCCACTCAACAACCTAGGGAAATCTCTCTTGATATGACCAAAGTCTCTGCACTCGAAACAACCCCTCCTGTGATGGAATTGATGCTCCAAATAACCCGAGGAACTACCTGTAGAAGCCTGAGAGGATGAGGCATGGTGAGAACTCTACGCTGGTCGTGCACTAAATGAAGACTGGCCTGAATGAGCACTATAAGGACCATGGCTAGCTGATGCGCCACGATAAGCTGGATGAGTCGTCTGAGCGGGCTTATAAGGAAGACCCCTACTGTGGTAGGACTTCCCCCCAGAAGGTACACCACCGAAACTGCCCGAACCTCGAGGCCTCTTTTCCTCCCTCTCACCATGCTCCTGCATACGGACCATCTCTATCTGCCTTTCAATGTCAACCACCTCGTCAAAAGTAGCGTCTAATACCCTCTCCCTAGTCATAAGCAACCACAGCTGATACGTGAGACCATCAATGAACCTCATGATCCTCTACCTATGAGTGGGAACCAACCAAACTGCATGGCGAGCTAACTCAGAAAACCTCATCTCGTACTGGGTCACAGACATGCCATCCTGCCGAAGCTGCTCAAACTGTCTGCGCAGCTCCTCTATACGAGACTGCGGCATGAACTTCTCCAAGAAGAGAACGAAAAACTTCTGTTATGTAAGTGGTGCTGCACTAACCGGCCTGCGCCTCTCATAATCCCCCCACCATCTGAAGGCAGCCCCAGAAAACTAAAAAGTAGAGAACGAGACCATACTGGTCTCCAGAATACCTGATGTACGAAGCATCCGCTGGCAATTATCCAAGAATCCCTGGGCATCCTCCGACTCAGCACCGCTAAATAATGGAGGCCGAAGACTCTCAAATCTCTCAAGCCTCCTATGCTCATCATCAGTCATAACAGGGACCACCGAGGCCTGAGCAGCTGCAACCGGCTAGGCTGGTAGCACCTCCGGTGTCTGAAGTCCCTGCATCGCCTGCTCTGGAGTACGGGCAGTAGGGGTATGAGTATCTCCCCGGCCTGAGAAGTGGCTGGTGCGGCCTGAGACAAAACCACATGAGCAAGACCAGTTCAAACTGTCAATATTTGGGCCAACACCTCCTGAAGTCCTAGAATCACAATGGGCACAATTGGTGCCTGAGCTGGCCCCACTGGCTCAACTACATCTGGAACCTGCTCCTGAACTGGAGCAACTGGTAGATCTACAGGTGTTGCTCTAGTTTCTGTACGAGCTGCACCTCTACCCCTACCTCGACCTCGACCTATCGTGGCCCTAGCTGGTGGTACTGGTGGCTGTCCATCCTATCCGGTAGCACGTGTCCTCACCATCTGTGAGAGACTAGAATACAGAAGTTTAGTTACCGAAAATAACAAACCCGCATAACAAGAATACAAGAATGTGAAATTTCCTATGGGTTCAGCAGCCTCTCGATGATAAGTACAGACGTCTCTGTACCGATCCGCAAGACTCTACTAAACCCGCTCATGACTCGTGAGACCTATGTAACCTAGTCTCTAGTACTAACTTGTCACGACCCAAAATCCTAACATGTCTTGATGGCGCCTATCGTGGTACTAGGCAAGCCAACATTTATGAAATAACTCCAACACTTAACAAAAAATGGATTTAACATAGTTTAAATGATAACAACTTCTCATAAACAAGATAGAAAATACAAAATACAATGCGGAAATTCCCAACATCGGGGTGTCACTGAGTACATGAACATCTATACATCACAAGTCTGGAAAACTCTATCTAATATAGTCTGAAACGAAATACAATAAGCAGAAAGATAGGGAAGGAGAGACAAGGTCTGCGAAACGCCGGCAGCTACCTCGAAATCTCTAGAAGATCAACTATGTGTGGAAATCAATATGGTAGCTAAGTGAAACAAATATGAAATCAAATTCATCCTCTCATGGTCACAGTCACTCAGCACTCGGCACTCGCACTCAGTAGGTACCTGCGCTCATTGGGGGTGTGTGCAGACTCCGGAGGGGCTCCTTTAGCCCAAGCTCTATAATTTGCACGGACAACTCACGTGCTGCACGGACAACTCGCGTGCTATAATATAATATCTGAATCCACACGGACAACTCACGTGCTACAAAGAAAACTCACGTGCTATAGTATAATATCTGGATCGTCACAGACAACTCGCGTGCTGCACGGACTACTCACGTGCTATAGTATAATATCTAACAATTAGGCCCTCGACCTCACTCAGTCAACAACTTCTCCAGTCTCTCGGGCTCTCAGGAATCATAATAAGCAGCCCGGACAACAATGATATGATGCATCAAAAATGAACAATAAAGATTGAGATGTAATATATAAATAAACTGTGACTGAGTTCAAAATAGCAATTTAGCAGATAATTCAACATGTACATAACCTCTGTCGGTCCCTACAATGCCAACACGTAGTCTAAACATGATTTGTGGTTCAATTTCCCTAATACATGGAGAATGTACAGATAACAACAGATTACTCAACTACACTGTTCTATGGAATTTGACCAAGTTACAATCGCTATGGTGCACGCCCACACGCCCATCACCTAGCATGTGCGTCACCTCAAAACCAAATACATGCCACGTATTACATGATTTCGTACCCTCAGAACCAAATTTAGAACTGTTACTTACCTCACTCCGAGCAAATCTCTACTCCAACACACCCTTGCCTAGCGAAACGGCCTCTGATCACGTCCTAATGAACTTTGAACTTCCAATTCCTACAAACGATGTCTAAACCTATCAAATCACATCCTATTGACCCCAAATTTTGCACACAGGTCACAAATGACACCACAGGCCTACTCCAACTTCTGAAATTGGAATTCGACCCCGATATCAAAAAGTCCACTCCCGATCAAACTTTCCAAAAATTTCAACTTTCGCCATTTCAAGCCTAATTCCACTACGGACTTCCAAATCACAATCCGGACACGCTCCAAAGTTCAAAATCACCTAAAGAGTAACAGAACCATTAAAACTCCATTCCGGAGTCGTTTACTCAAAGATCAACATCCAATCAATCATTTCAACTTAAGCTTTCAACCTTGAGACTAAGTGTCTCATTTCATTCTAAAATCTCACTTGACCCGACCCGACTACCCCGGCAAGTCACATAGCAGCTATAGAGTACAAAATGAGCAGTAAATGGGGGAACGGGGCTACAACTCTCAAAACGACCGGCCGGGTCATTACATAGGTACAACCCCATTACTACAACCTTTCACAACTATCTGTGAAGCCTCTATACCAAAGAATATAATTAAACACTTGGGCTAATACCCGACTAGGAGATAGCTACCACGAAAATAGGAAAGTGGTGCCTCACCATGTTAAGAAAACAACATGATAACTACCACGAAAATAGGAGTGGTGCCTCACCATATACCTTAGGAAGAGAGTCATCCTAGCCCTGACTGCATGCTACGTATCATATCTCATCCTGAAACATGTAAAGTAAGCAGGGCCCTGGAGGGGGCCCCTAAGGGCTGAGTACACCACAGCGATACTCAGTAAGTGTTATAGACTCTCTCTAACTTAAGTTATTGGGACAAACTTTATAAAAATAATGCATCAATATTTGATATAAAAAGATAAGCAATTTTATCAATTCATGATACTTGTCATTTTAAATAAAAGCCAAGTGAAATATAACCCACAATATAAACTTTTAAAATATTTATATTAACCCAAGATTTTTGGATAAAATCATACAAAATCATTTCCATTTGCTTTAAGTTATTGAAATAACTTTCGGCTCTTTAGGCCTAAACATAAGAAAATCATCCTTACCTTTCACCGAAAGTACTATACCATCACCGACATAAGAAGTTCAACTAGGTTATGTACATTACGGCAAGTATCATATACCCCACTTGCTCAGGTCGTCTCATCGTAGTGTCGTACGAATCGACTCAGCCATGATAATAATAGCACAAAATAGTACCCTCTCGAGGGAGAGCACTCTGCCATAGTTTATACCACAAAGTGGCCATCTACGCCTACACCGGCACGTGTAATTTCATGACGACGAACACAATATATCTTAAATCAATCTCGGTGAACATAAGTAACTCCCAAAATATTTGATACTTCAAAAATAGATTCATGGCATAGTAGCCTCAAAGGATCTATTTTTATCAAATCATAACATTAATAAAAAAAATCTAAACCATTTGAACAAAAATTAAATATACAACCGTTTACATGTTAAATCCTTTAGCAATTTAACATCAATCTTTAGAAGATACTACAAGTGATATTCTACTCATCAATTTCCAAAAGAAATACTTTTCATGAAGATTTATCTTTAGCACTCAAATATGTATACTCTTGTCAATATGAAGTTTTTGATAAAAACTTATAACATTTACCTTGAGTATCATTTTGCCAACAAGATTTAAATAAAATTTTATAAAACAACATTACACTACATTTGCAACATAATATTTTTGTACATGGAGACATCCGTATTTGTTTGTCCCCACAAGCACGAAAGCACATTTGCAAACAACTTAAGTATTAATTCGAAACATGCTTTTAGAGAAAGTCCCTCAAGTAGAGTAAGTTTTAATCAACATACCTCGCTTTTGATTTATTAACATTCACAAGCTTTCAATCATCTTTCATCATTCCAATGTTAATTAAAATGCTCAATGTAACGACCCGATCGGTTGTTTTGAGTATTTGCACTTTGCTCGGTAGTTTGAGGGCATGAGTAGCTCCGTATGATGTATTATGACTTGTGTGAATCGTTGATTTTGGTTTTCGGGTTATTCGGAATCGATTTGGAAGAATAAATTTCATTGTTGAAGCTTTAAGTTGGAAGAGTTGACCAAGTTTGACTTTTGTGAATTTGACCCCGAAACATAATTTTGATGGTTTCGTTAGGTCAGGATGATGATTTTTGAACACGTGCGTATGCCCAGATTTGCATCCAGATATTCTTAGAAGGATTCGACACTAATTGACGGAAGTTGGAAATTTCAAGGTTTGGAAAAGTCATAAGTTTGACTGTGAATTGACTTTGTGGATATCATATTCGGATTGTGGTTTCGGGAATTGGAATAACTTCTTTATGTCATTTGAGACTTGTGTGCAAATTTTAGTTCATTCTGAGTTGATTTGTTATGTTTCGGCACGAGTTTTGGAAGCTGAAAGTTGAAAGTTCATTTAAGTTTGATTTGAGATACGATTCGTCGTTTCGATGTTGTTATTGTGATTTGAGGTTTTGAGTATGTCCTTGTTATGTTATGGAACTTGTTAGTATATTTGGGCGAGGACCCGAGGGGTTCAGGTGAGTTTCGGACGAGGTTCGGATCATTTTTGGAAATTTTGGCTAAGGCTAGTTTGGCAGAGGTTCTAGTGTGACCGCCCTTGCGGAGCTATGGGCGCAGGTTCGGAGGCACAAAAACTGTATTTTAATCGTAGAAGCAAAAGAAGACTTGGCTTCAAGTCTTCGCAGATGCGGAGGAAGACACACGCAGGTGCGAAAGCAGCGATCGCAGAAGCGGGAATTGACTTGGTTACTGTGGAGTGCGGATGTGGAAGGATTTCCGCAGGTGTGGACTTACACCTCTGTGTGTGTGGTCGCAGAAGCGGAGGCAGTGGAGCCTTGAGCAAACCGCAGGAGCGGAGGTTTTCTCGCACCTGCGAGACCACAGGCGCGACTAAATGAGTCGCATGTGCGAAAGTGCTGGACAGAGTATTAAGTTCAAGGGTTTCGTGATTTTCTTCATTTTGGAAGTTTCAAGCTCGGGCTTAGG
Organism: Nicotiana otophora; assembly: GCA_000715115.1. NCBI lineage: Eukaryota > Viridiplantae > Streptophyta > Magnoliopsida > Solanales > Solanaceae > Nicotiana > Nicotiana otophora. Next base: position 120,576 of record AWOL01S0001332.1, read on the forward strand.
CGATTTTTGAGAGGGATTTCGAAAGGATTCTTGAGGTAAGTCACTTGTGGTTAATTTTGTTCACTAATTATGTTTCCTCATTGAACTTTCCACCTAATTGGTGTATTTTTTTAGGTGTAATTTTGGGAGTTTGAGGCTACGGATGTGGAGAGTTTAATTTAGGGATTTGAATGATAATTTGGTGTTGGAGTTTGGTAAATTTGGTATGGTTGGACTCGTGATTGAATGGGCTTCCGGCTTTTATAACTTTTATTAGATTCCGAGATGTG